>JAQGCA010000157.1:0-40825 GCA_034698945.1 Protaphorura quadriocellata | reverse complement strand
GTGACTTTGCCTAAATATAATATGTGACCTTTGAATGTTTCTCAGTTAGTTAGACATGATATTTTTGCGAATGCAAAGGTTCTTATTAATTACATACGTACAAACATAAAAACTTCTTTACATTAAATAACATTAGTATTAGAGAAAGGAGAAAAAGTTTTTAGGGAAAATTCACGCAAGCACGCACGCAAAAAAAGAGGATTCGGTAATGTTGTAACATTATATACATACTATAATACTAAACTATAGAGAGATACTGGCATATCAATGAGCAATGTTTCTTCCGACCGACCGACGGACTGTTTAAATTAGTTTTGTTCATGAGAGGAGAAAAAACTCATTCTGACTCGTCTTGGCATGTCAGACAAATTCTTTTGAGTTTAAACCAAGAGAAAAGAAAGGGAATAAATTACTAGTCAAATTAAACATCCAACAATAGTTGTTGTTAACAGCTGGAGTGGGTGTATGGATATAACATAACATAAATAAAATAGTACATATTAAGAATTCAGACTTTACTACTACTACTGGGGACGAATACTTGACTTTTTGTAATTTTACGACGTAGTGGGCACCCATACCCCTTGCCCCAAAATGAATTCAAACTAAGCTACACAATGCTATGTTAGAATTTCTAATAATTATGATTACAATAAATCTCTCTAGACTTTAAAACCAACTATTCCTACTTTTACGATTAGTAACTACCTACTGCTGCGTGGTCGTTAATGCATTAAAATTCCTTCTATGATGCCATATAATCATTTTAGATAGACTATTACATACAATTTAGAAAATCAGTGAAGTTGTGTACATAAGGTGATCAGTTTTTATGCGTGTTTGTGCGAAGCAATTCAAGTAAGATGTAAGATTTTTGTGCATGACAGTCATCATAAGTGTAAATAATGATACATACAATACATTTAAATAATGACTAGTTAGAGTAGATTCATAAGTACGGAAAACAAGGTAGCGTGTAATAGTAATTGTGGATCGTCCATTTCCTCACAAAAATCAATACAGCAAATATTATTATTGTCAACCCCATAAACTGTGTCCCATCTTTTTTGTAACAAAAATGAAGGTTGAATTTCACCCCTTTCATTACTTTGTGATTAGAGTTCTTTTCTAACTTTGAATAAGGCAGTTTTGTCTTAAAGGTCTCATGTTTCTAGTCGTATTTTTATTTGAGGAGGGATGACCTTGGGGAATGTATTTGCCACGCAATGTTAGGAGAAAAAGACTTTCATTCCAAATTCTGATTGGGATTGCATGTCAATGTTTGAACATACTGTCACAGGAGGATGAACATTTTTTGCAAGACAAATATTATTACAGTTTTTGTATTAGGACGGCCATGAAATGGAATCTTGTACAGGGATAGACAGTAAATAGTTTCCTCTCTTATTACTGTGTACAGGGACTTCTTCCAAAGAAATAAATAATAAAGAAAGTCCTAGAGTGAAAGTATCATCGGAATGAAAGCCAGTACAGACAGCACACGCAAGTACTGTTAGGAAAAGCGAGTTGAGTGAAAGTCTCCAGATTGAGGAAGAGAGATTAAGGATAGAGAATGGATGTTGGATCCAGTTTACTTGTAAGTTAATCACCCTATGTACGTTCCGTATCTCACTCGCAATCCTGACTAAAAGGACGAACACCTCAACTTGTATCAAATGTATAGTCTGAGTCTAGAGACAGAAGGCTCTCATTCGTTCTACCTAATTAACTTGACATTAAAGCCGTGAAAGTACGGGTGGAACGTAATACTTTTGCACTATGAATTTAATCAGAAATAGCTCTCCCACGCAACCTACATTACATACATACATACCGCTAACTTTTTTTTAGCCAGAAAAAAAGTTCCGGTGTTGGTCGCTAATGATAAATCACTCAACTCTGTATTTCTTTTCGAGGAAAAGTAGTAGTAGACATATGTACATTACAAAACCGCGGATAGACGGGTTTGGGTTGGGGAGTAATGTGATTAATATTTCCCCACTAACTCTATGTACTAATGAAACAAACAACACGCACGGAAAACTCGGGGGAAAATGTGCATAATGTTGCATAATGATGCCACGGACATTTATCCGATCCCATCCCCTGCCATTTAACCTGTTAACTTTTATCGTAAGCAATGCCTATCTCGATATGCCAACTACCGTTTGCTGAAAACTAAATCCTGTTATTTTCCTTCAATTTAATCACATTCAAAACATCTGTTTGGAGATTGTATTTGACATTTATTTGTCAATTGACTTCCTCACTAATATTTCGTACCTGGAGACCACGGAGTTCTGGTCTCAGAAATGTCATACGGAGTACAGTTGTGAAAGTCTCTCACTCAAATCACATCTCTAAACTCTCATTTTCATTGAATTGTAAAAGCGTTACCTGTCACGCCCAGGCTGTACCAAAATTCTGTTTCGTTTAATTGGATCACACTCTGCCCTATTGTATTGTTTAAGGACACTCCTGGTCACACAAATATTTACTGTTTTGGCATTTTGATGAATGGACGATTTTACTCCACATTTGATGTGTTTTCTGAAATCTCGGGTTAAAAATTTAGCACTAGACCTAACGTAAATTACATTGGTCAGAGTAATAGAATGGAGAGCAATCAATTCATGAATTTGTGGGAATACAATAACTGGAAAATTACTATACAATTGTAGGTAGAAAACGAAAGTAAATTCGGTCAGTCGGTCGGATTCCTGCTCTACCATCAGGTTAGTTAGTCAGGATCTGCTGAAATTGCTTGGATAAGTGAAAATAATGCTAATTACGACTATTGCGACAACCACGTTGATTGTTGCTATTAATTATTTCGACGAAAATATTTGACAATGTGATGGTGCAATATTTCTTATGCATTATAAACTAAGTACTGGTACTAGTAAGTACTAGTGAAGAAAACAAAATAACAACAATACAAACAGAACAGTATGTGTGTGGTGTTAAACTTTTCTTCAACTAAAGAAAAAAAATACCAGTTACAGTATACTTAAGTAAAAAGCGTTCGCTTCTCTACACGATGGAATTTTATTCAAGCCCACTTCGTACGTAATTTTACCCGTGTTATCAACTGTTGATTGAGATGCGTGTTACTTTAACTTTTTAGTTATTTTGTTCTTGAATGTGATGATGATGGTGGCCGTGTGCGAGTCTCTATTATTCTCATTGTTACTTATTCAAATCTATCTCATTATTACCTGTGGTTTGCATGTTTAAGGTTACAAAGTTTGAAACCTGAATATCAACCTGATGATGACTCAACTCATTTGAAAATGACTATTAAAGAGGAGTACCTCACAGTTAACCGTTTAAAAATTCTCTCTGTCTTCTTTCTCACGCTTTTGATTGCTCACCCCGTGCAACTCTACTCCCTCCCGTGTCTCTCACTTTTAATCATTAGTATTCCTTACCAGATGTTAATCTATTTTCCATCTTATCGTTAAAATCGTCCACCAAATGTATTAACGAATACTCACCAGGAGACATACAGATCACAACATATCCGAGGAAGTCTACCGGAAATTGGATGCGTTT
Organism: Protaphorura quadriocellata; assembly: GCA_034698945.1. Classification (NCBI taxonomy): domain Eukaryota; kingdom Metazoa; phylum Arthropoda; class Collembola; order Poduromorpha; family Onychiuridae; genus Protaphorura; species Protaphorura quadriocellata. The sequence continues at coordinate 37,270 of JAQGCA010000157.1, read as the reverse complement.
TTAGGTCTTCGCTTCAATGAATTGTAGTGTGATTGGAGTCGTGGTTTTCTACATGATCGTTATAATTCGATAATAATTCAAAATTTACTAAAAAATGCCTTCACGGAACATCGTACGTTGAGCCGTTTCATATAATTAATAGACACGGGAGCTGTCTCTGAATATATGTTTGCAACTGCAGCTCATTTAAGACTTTCCAAGTGTAGACTTTCATTTGGGCTCTCTCGACTTTAAATCTAGCATGGGAACCACCTCAGGTGCTGGAGGGACACATCAAAATCTTGCCCGACGTCAGAGTCCGATATTGGTTTGAGGTTTTCACATGACGTGCTGCAAAACGGCTCCAGTAAAAGTGTCAAAATGACGAAATACTTCAAATGTAACTTGAAACGCCATATCCAGTACAAAATCTTAATCGTCTGAAGGGTCTCAAACTTTATGCTCCAAATATTGATAACAGTTTCATCTGAAATTCTTAACCTGAGGAGAAAACTATAATTAACAATATCCCTGCTCATCAATAATCAAAAAGCATTCTTAAGAACACGGTCCTGTCCTTATGAGTTTGTGTATCCCGACGTATTTGGCTGAACTTTTTACACAGGCGTAATTGTTAGTTTTTGCAATAAAGGTCATTACTAGTGATGCATTTTGTGGACTAGCAGAAATAAATGAAATGGCAAGAGCCACGTCCTCCAAAAGATGTCTTAATTTGGAACAAATCACAACTTCCCGCTGCTATGTCCTTAGAGCATGGATGAGTTCGACATTTGTTCGTGACTCCTGATTGATTGGTGACCGGCATGACGCCTGAGGCGGTTCACTTGCTGAAATACTTAGAATAGGATGTCATGATTTTCTGGAGTAATAACGTTTCGTCAAGTTAGGTCATGGTTTAATTAAATTCGAAAGGACAATTTTGAAGTTACATCTCCACTCAGAAGCAGTTGAATCACAATTCGAGTCCTGGTTACTTCAATGTCTCTGGTTTGATTTACCTGAATTTATCTTACTCTTTCAACTGTTTAGTAAAAAAAGATTTGTTTGAGTTGGGGAAAGTCAGTGTTTCATTGATTGCAGGGAGATCAGCAAATTTGGGACGAGGGGAGGCAGAACGGAGAGAAATACCCATTGGCAGTGTTCAATGTCCTGAGGACTACGATGCGATGGGTGGGTCAAGTCGAAGAAGTCGAGTCAAGAGTGGTCAAACGACCTCGACATCACAATATGCAAGTGAGCCTGAGACGAGTCCTGTACAAGGGATGAAATCGCAAGTAAGAACGTAAGCAATCCTTTCCCCTCTTTCTCTCTCCTTGACTTGTTGCATTCATTCGTTGACATTTAAAACGCTTCCTTTTCTTAAAGAAAGTTTTCAATTTCTTTTGCGACCCGTTGACCCCATTCATCAATTTAAAAGATTCAAGCATTTTCTGCAAACTGACGCAACTACACAGTGGCTACAGTTACGACTTAAAGTGTATCACTTTGACTTGTCACATGTCACGTCTGACCTCTGTTGTCATGTCATGTTACGCTGTCCATTTAGTACACATGAGGTGAAACGTACATGTGTCACTTCTGATACACTTACATACGTCAGACCATAGCGGAATTAGGCTATTAGAATTAGGATCGTTCTTATAGTTTTCTTCGGACACCTTTGGGTAGGACGAACATTCATCGCCGGCTTTCTCCCTGGAAAACTAGAATTTCCTACCTGTTAGGTTTTACTAAAATACACAATTTTCTTTGACGGAAACACTTTGAAATTGTTTCTTAAATTATTGGAATTTGTATACGTCAGTTAAATAAACAACAGTGGAGTGCCTGCATGGAATAGAGTATTAACTTCAGAGCTGAAGCCCTGGAGTTAGTACTTTCTTCCATACAGGCACTCAGTTAATCCTGAAATGTTTGACCGAAAAAGCTATCATCTATCAATCAATCTTCCCGGATTAATAATAATGTCGGTGTTAATTAGACCGCCGGAGTCTTTACTCCGAAAGTGAATGACCCAAGTCTTGAATCTGCAACTACATTCTATCCTATGCACGTATACCTTAACATATTTGGTTCCAGGCATCAGTTCTACAGAAAGTCCAGGTCCAAGAGTCATCCGAGGACGCCTACCCATTTCCAGTGAAGAAATTCCTCCTAACAAAAGACCCTAAAGATCGTTCAGTCGGAGGGAATGGATTTGGGATCAGGGTGGTTGGGGGTAAAGAAATCCCCCTGTCCGGTGGACTTATTTCAGCCTATGTGGCCAAGATCTATCCTGGGACTTTAAGCGAGACCCTAGGCGACATTCATGAAGGTATATACATATAAAATAAAAAATCCCATTATGCATGTATGGCATTTTTCGTTACTACTGTACTTGAGGCTACGTGAGTACGTGTGCATTGTCCATCCAAGCACCACACTTTAAAATAATGGAAACTTATATGAAAAGTAATTTCGAAAAAATGAAACTGCCCACCACTCGTTGACAGCAATGAAAATGTTAGCGCATGTATACCGTTAAGACGCCTTTTGTCTGCGCCTAGTGCTACAGTACATTACATTAGTCCAGTAATATTTGAGGACATGGAGTTTGCACTCAAATCGTAATAGGAGTGGAAGTATCCAGAGTTCCCATACTATTGTTAAAATTCAATTTCTGGAACGGTTCAAGGGAAAAGTTATATTGTTATGGACAAGGACAATCACATCATATGGGATGGAAGAGAGTAGAGGAGATGTGTACTCTCAACAGCACGAGATGACATATCCTGAATTGATATCTAATAATATAAAGTAAATAAATATATAAAACACCACTCCGTTCGCCCCACTTACTCTCGATAGAAGAGAATTGTCTTGAATGCTCCTCATGACTTGCCCGGGCTTTCTATTTTGTATTTGTAGGAGACGCTGTACTTGAGTGGAATGGAATATCTTTAGATAATAAGACCTTTGAAGAAGTTCAAACTGTCGTTGGGAGTTCAGAAGGAGAAATTGAAGTTGTTCTTCGAAGGTACAAAATTCATTCATTACTTTCTACTTTCTCCTACATTCCTTCTCGTCTCAGTTGACTCACCGTAACAGAAGAAAGTGTAGAGCACAATAGCTGTGTGTAGTTTCACATTTCTTATCTGTCCAACTCTGGAGGGAGTGTGTCAACAGTTTCTGCCGTTTCTTTACCTCCAATATCTATGTACCTTTCTCCTTTCTTTACTGTATGTCTTCATCACAAATACGAGTTCATATTTATTATCTCCAATGCATACACAATATTTACCGTCCTATAAACCTTAAATTACAGTCCATTGGGTGTATCCATAGGAATAAATTTCAGTCAGTCAAGTCAGATGGTGTCATTATAGTAGTGCAGGTATCCATTCCTACACTTACTCCAATACTAGGTTTCCCTTATTTCCCTAGGCCAATTGGAAAGCCAATCCAATCTAAACAAAAATTACGAATGATGTTTGCCTGTGTTAATTAATGGGTAATATACGCGGATCGAATAGTATTCTAAATGTGTATGTTTCCGGTCTCTCATAGACTCCGGAACGCTTTAGTAGTCCCTTCAGTAAAATTTCTAATTCACTACTTTCTCAGTACGGTCAAATGGAGAAAGCAGGCGAGAAATATCTGAAATAAAATATTACTTCTTTCAAAATAGAGCTCTGCAAATGCATTTCAAATTAAATTGAAAGAGTTCGAAAGGAAATATGTAAATAGACAAAATACAAATATTTACCCGAAGCGAAAACACAAGCAAGTATTGTGACGTTGTTCTTTTTCTTTTGAAGTATTCATTCATGGAGTTCAGAATAAGCCTAAGAACTCAAGTGTTTCTAAGACGCAGGGTGTCGCAAGAATGATTTTAATGAAAGGATCCTTTCACCCATGCAGTCTATCTTGTACGGAGAAATGAACTTCCGGTAGACAAAGTCTGTTTCAAAATAGAGAGTAATATAACCTCAAACACAAGGAACCATTTCAGTACATAGAAAACCAAAGGTTGTACAATTCTGAACACTTGTATCGAACGTATGTTTGTGTAGTAACTTCAACACTCACACCGGAAAACCACGACTCCCCGGGAAGATTGAGCTGAATGGATACGACAGTTCTAGAAATTCAGGGAGTAATCTCAACCTTCTGGACGAAATATCTAACGTCATGTCCCCGGAAAATGCGATGGTAGAAGAAAGTGCGGGTAACAAAGATAAAGAGCAGGACTGCACGTTTTTCTCAACTTGTACAATGACTTCAGAAATTGTTAAATCTGTTTCAAGCAAAGGTGGAATTTTGGGTGAGTCAGGCATGTATTAAAATAGTATACTCAATCCTGTACAATTCTTGTATTTAGAAAAGTATCCAGAACGCTGAGGATGTGATGAGATAATAATAGAATTTCCCGAGCTTGCTAATCGTCCGCTTCCGCTTCGTGTGTTTTGGTTCCTTTCAACTTTCTTCTGAATCTCGGGACCAGCATTGCAAAGCTCATGAATGCCAAATGGCCCTATCTTGAGAATAGAAATTTATACAAATCTTACATCTTTCATATCCAATATTATCTGTAAAAGTGCAGTTTTTAAATTCCAAGTCTAAGAACGATAACCTGTGGATTTATAAAAACAGATAGTCATTTGGTAGTAATGCTCACCGAAACATGTCTCCCTCGTCCGGAATTATTGGTCAAATTTCTTCATGGAGAAAGTGCCAGTGAAAGGAGGAAAACATCGGGAACTATTAAATTACTCTAAATTGTTACAAGAATCCATGAGATTTGTCTCAATCTTTCTCTCCTCGATTTTAGTAGGCATTAAAAGAATGATAGTTATTCGTACGATACAAATAGACTTATTCACGCAATTTAGAAGAGGTTGACGAGAAAGCGGAACGTGTACATGAAGCGACACGTGGAGAGCAACAGCAATTTAGATGATTAAATTTTGGATATCTTAGATGACAAAATATTTGAGGAAAGACGATATTCGGACCAAATAATGTCTCCATCTACTACCTCTGTGGGAGCTACATCGATTGGGACCTGTTCCCTCCGACATTCAGTTGTTGCTGAGGGATTAGTTTCTGAGCTCTCGTCTGCATTCAGGACTTCATCGCAACCAAGAAAATCTCTCGAAACTGAAACAGACACGAACACGACAGTCTCTCCACCATTGGATAATGAGTGGAGAAATAGTGGAATGGGTCGCGGACAAGGGTTGAATGGAAAACAACCGTTTTATGGTCAAATTCAACTCCAAATATGTCACGACCCAAAAGCTAACATTCTGTACGTCAGTGTGGTGGTGAGTGAGACGCTCTTAATTTATTTAATTAGTGAAGAACTTAAACAGGAACACGGTGATAAAATGTTTTAATTTGACCATGGTATAAAACGGAACTATTTATACTTTTTCTTTGTGCAGAGTGCCAAAACATTTTCTGCCTGGCAATTGGTGTTGCACAGTACAATCCTTCTTGAGATATATTGAGGGTTTACGAGTTAGTCATAAGTGAAATGATATGCTATACGTAATTTTGTTAACCTAGCTTCATTGTCCTTAAGCATGCATTTTACATAATTTCATTAAATTAGAATTGATTTTTAAGTCTAGTTACAGTCAGAATTGACGACACTCACTGACGAATCAATTTGAAGTGTTTTACGATTATATTGTGTCATCTATGGAGTTGACGACTTAAAGAAAAACGTATCCAATCCAATCCAATCGGGTTAGAGCCTCTCCTCTGAATTTGAGCCTCTTTCCCGTGTAATTGCTTATTTCACACTCTTCGTACTCTTAACTTTTTTCCAACTACACCCAGATTGTTCTTCCGTCTGATTGCCTCGGTTTGGCTGGGTAGAAAAATTGCATACCCAAAATAGTACATAAAGCGTGGATTTTGTGTAATTCTTCCTCTACTCCGTTAAACTGGTCTCAACTTTTACCAATTTCACCTCACTAAAATGGCCATTGTCTGACAAGAAGCGGGATGAATTTCTTGATCAAAAAAGTTAGCGAGACACGAAAGCCAGTTTAGAATAGCGAAGGCAGTATGATTCCCATGTCATTAAAGAATCCCAAATGTGACTTTAATCCACTTCTTCACGCATCCATCAATACATAATAACATAAATAATCAGTACGATTTCTAAATTCTATCTCCCCGATTAGTCCAAACGATAAATTTTCACTTTTCTTGTTACAGAAAGCCAAGTTACCGAAACAACTAAATGAGGATGGGACTGACAACGTTCAAGTTGATCCATACGTTGTAGTATATTTGCTCCCTGAGAGAATTTTAGAGAATAAAAGGTTTGTAGTGCTACATTGTAGTAAATCTTGCGAACCTTTCAGAGTTAAAAATTGTTTTGTTTTTTCTATATTTTTCTCCTGTAGAAGGACGAGACATGTGCCCATGTCCTTTTCTCCATTCTGGAACCAAACCATGGGTAAGAATAATAAAAAAACAAGACAAATGGCATTGCATTGCTATCAGGAATAAATCCAATCCAAGGAAGGAGGGGATTTACTTCTCACTCCCTCCAATCTTTTTATTCAGTTTACCCAAACGTTCCAACGTCGGATTTGCCCAATAAACTTTTAGAGGTTTCTGCCTGGAATCATAACTCTGTCGGAGAAGACACACTGTTTGGGAAAGTTACACTTCAGCTCTCAGGTTTGAGTTTTCGTATAATAATAATACACATGAGTCAGTCACAAGTCAGATTTTCTCTAAAATCCCTGTACAACTTGAAAACTTGAGTTGTAAATATTTTTTTGAATTGTTTCAGAGACAGGGATCCTGGATGAACAACCACACTCATACTCCCTCAAAAGAGAGGAAAAGGGAGAGAAATCGAAGAGTACTAGACAAAGACTTTCAAAATTTGGGAGTACAATTGGTGGCAAATCGATCTCAACAGGGAAACGTAGTTCCCAGAGTGCATCAAAATGCTCTTGGGAAGGTTAGCAACAACTAAACACATTGTGTTATAAAAGAGTTGTTTTATATCCGGACTACTAAACTGCCACAAGTATTTCCATGTTCCACTTAAGACAATCACACACACATACTTGGGGATATTATGTGTACCTACAAAATCTATACTTCAGACACGCCAAGGAGACAGACACTCAACTTAAGACTCAGAACTCGTTCTCAAATACAAACATTTTTGCTCTTCATTTTTTTCCTTTTGAGATATATTTTCTGTCTTTAGTAGTTGTTTGGACGTGTATATGTTATATTATATGTTATATGTGCATTTGATGTGAAAGTTTACATATTTTATGAGAGGACTTTTCTGTAGAGAGTAACAGTAGACGAGGAGTCATTTTCCCCTGGGGAAATATGCGCGCTCAAAATGTGATGCCGACGGACTGTCGCGGTGGCGGATTTTGTACACTTCTATGATAAAGAAACAAGAAGAAGACGGAGATATTCAGTATCTTTTCAACCCATTGGTTCAATTCTAGAAAAACATTTATTCTTCTTGAACTACTAAAGACTATATTGCCACATGAGGAGTGGTTTCATTCAAGTCAATTATGATGTCTGTATATATGTATATATATATATATATATCAAAATATGATGTTATTATATTGGATGAATCAAAATGAACTCATGGGAGCTTAGGTGCTACTGGTGAGGAGCTCAACTAGTAACCCCCATTAAAATGACGAAAAGTGAAAGTATATGTACGTACTATTCAGAGAAAGTGACTTCTTTCACCTGAGTAACATTTCTTCTCATCCTTCTTCCAACTAAACCCTCGCTATTTTCTAAGTGACGTGTATCTTTAAATGTCGTGTAGTTGTTAAGCCGTTCTATTTCTTCCAATCTGTATTACTATTTTCGTGGCAGGCAGAAATTTAACGAATCTATGAACTGCACTCCACTGAATTATTTAAGACATTATTCTATAATTTATTTATAATAATGGCACAACTGTATACGATTACATTTTCTCGGAAAATATGACTAAACTGTTGCTTTAATTGATCAATTTGCTCGTGAGTTATTTCATAACCATATTGTCATACTGACACCAAGATTTGCCGTAACTTCTCGGTAACAAACCAAATGTCTCTACCCAAACCTTTCCATGCCCTCTGTGTTTAACTATTACCAAAGTTTCCCGGTAACCGGTACCAGTATTAAATTCAACATGGGATTAGGTATTATGTTAATAAACCAGCCAAAAAGGGATAACTGTTTTCCAATCACTAACTGATTCTATGTCGGCATAAAATATGGAAGTAGATTAAACAATGATGACCATGTTTTGGGGCGGGCCGCATATTCTGCGAAAACCAACAGAGACACAAGAGATATTTTATGACATATTTTATTGTTGCTCAACAAACTTAATTTAAACACAGCTAGGGTGGAATTAGAACTACAATAAGAACATGTTCATAGTATCGCTACTGTAGCACTATCGTTTGTGTGAAAGCATTATTGTGTTGAACTCCAGGAACTTGTATTCGGATGGGGTTTATGTGTGAGCAGAATCGTTTAGTGGATTTCTGGGTACCCGACCAGCACAGAACTACTGTGACAGAAGTACTAGACGATACTCCAATTGTAGTCAGAGTAATGAATATCAGGATTGTCCTCGATGATTACTTTAAGAGCTTCCTTTTGTTCATCGCTCAAATACTCCATTACCCACCTGTGTACAAGAACATCCAATACAATTTTTTTATTTCAACGTAATACAATTTCCCATAATTTGTCCAGAAAAATACATGGTTGACCCTGAAGTTGAACTTGTAAGTTTTTAATCGTTAAGAAAGATATGTCTCAGAGTTTGACTAGCATATTGCTTTAATCCTCAAAAATTTTCAAAAACTTCATTCCATACTTCTGAAAATGTAAAAGGCCACTGTCAGTTATTCTGTTTGAATTGATTGATGGTGATTGATTGAGTTGTAAAATGAGTCAGCTAAGGCATTAGTCTAATTCCTTACTTCTCCTCATTGGCTGTACGGACTGAAGATTCCTTGATAGTGTATTTTTCAAGGAAATCAGGGGCATATATAAAAATCTAAATTTATTATATCAAGCAGTCAAAGTTTAATTGGCTGTCAGAATTGACGACACTGCGTCACCGTAGTACAGCAATTGTTTGATTTTTCGATCGTCTACTATACGTTAAATGTTAATTATAAAAACTTTTAATTGAATATGAAGCATAAATATTGGTGTAATTACTATCAGTATTACGGATGAATAGGGAAGAGTTATACGTTTGTCTTGCAGAGAAAATGTTTAATGGCGATAATTAATCACACAAGTACTCACAATCATCTAGCCTTGGACCAGAAAAATTCTTTGTCTATTTTTTCTGTTGTTTTGTGTCTAAGATTGAAAGAAAGATTGATGGATTTGCTTGAACTCCTCTTTCTTCCGCAGTCGGTAAAAGTTGAAAGAAATAAAAGTTGGTCAAATGTTAAGACGTTTAGAAAGTTGTAAATGAAGGGGATGTATGGGTAATGGAATGGAAGCTTACTCCAGGATCGATTTCTCATCTGGACCAAAATCTCCTCCGTACCACATGAGAATTTTTGTCAAGGTGACACGTTTTGTTTGAACGTCAATGGAAATCTCATTCTGACAGAAATTCCGAGTGGCCATGTCAAGGCCCTTGTCAACATTGTCTTCGGTGAAGAGCCGGATGACTGGACAAGACTATGTGAACAAAAAGTCAAAAAACAAATGAATATTCATGAGCCAGATGTGACCTTATCTTTCCACAATATAACTACCATGGGTCTCTCAGGATTCATGCCCGTGAAAATATGTCACGGGAAATGGCCCAGATGTATGTTTGGCCATATGGATCTACAAATAGGTCAAGGAATAGGTTGAAGCTTATGCTTCAAATTTTGTGTCTCTCCAAGGATTCGAATGTGAGTACAGTATTCCTGAATCTCCAGGAACATTATGCAAAATAATAATATTGACCACTGGAGTCACCACAAACCACGTTTATGGAGATTTAGCCGGGTGCGACCTTAAGCAATATCGCTATATGCTATATGCTATACGTAACGATTTTGTCTATAGTCGTCAGATATATGATTCATCTTGCCAAACGTCAGAGCCAAAATTTCTATTAAATCAAACGTGGTAATTTCAAACTTTGCTCTTTGCACCATGCGGACCAATCTTTGGAGGTAACACTAATTAGTTAGTATATTCTTCCGAGTGTACATTACACAAAGTTGAACATTTGTAGGGTTTGTACTTTCTGGATAAATTTCGGGGAAAGGTTATATTACGACAAGACATGGCATGGGAGTAAATGGCTGAAACGAACATTATCTGCATCGAATATGTGGGCTTAACTCTTTCAAATCTTGATACCTAGAACAGCAGGTTCTGTTCTGGGCGTAGACTATACGAGGGGAAAGTTTTGAAAGAATTCTGGCGTAATGAAACCCTAATCATTGTGGCCTACGATCTCCCGTGATGAAATTAATTTTCCCCAGCGGTTTGCTTCCGTTTATAGATTATTAAGGCGGTCAACTTTTAACCCCCTGGAAAGTTTGGAGAAAATAGATTAAGACTAACTAACGCACTAAACGTTTTATGATAGCATTTTGCAAAGGTTCGCCAAGTCTACCACAGTTATTTAAGCATCTCTGGACCCAGTGCCTTGTGCTTTTAAGAAATCACTTACAGTAAAAATGAAACCGGCCTTGAATTGTAGCAGAGACTTTCTCAATAAGGAAAACTGGAGAAGGTTAGGAGATAATGTCGGATTTGGAGTACAAGATGTTTTATTTTCATTTCGGTTATGGTTACATTTACAGTTATATTCTAGCTCTTTAATTATCTGAAACGTCTCAATTCTCTCGACGTATTAGTGTGTCCTTATTTCGACCCCGCTCGCTTGGCCAGTCGAACAAACTAACCAGTTCAACATTTTTAGAAAGTAAATCTTTTAAGAGACTTTCTTCTCTTAAGGCCGTTATTTCTAAAGGGCAGAAAATGGGTTCCAGTCTGTTGTTCCAGTCTTAGTTTATGGAATAAAACGAAATTTCTGAAAGTGATACTCGGATCAAAGAAAATACATGGAATTAGAGACACATGAGTGGAGACGCAGAATGGCGTAAACGGACTCTGAATAAACGTATAGATTTTAATTCCAGTTCAGAGTAGACTGAAAACTGATTAAAGGAGAGCAGTTGAAGTACAAAACCTAAATAAAGTAATAAATTAGAAAATAGCCGAGCAAAACTTACTTTAGCACCGCAATTCAGTGCAAAATGTATTCTGGGGTCCAAAGTTGGTAAAACAAATTCTCTTCGTGGATCACCGTCCTTGAAGAAGTGTTCTTTAGTGGTCGGGTGTAATTTATTACCTAGACAAGCGCTGTTATTAGTACCATTGTAGAAATACTACTACATGTGACTATACATATCTATCTATCTAGCCACTCTTCTTTAATATCAATTTAACGGGCACGGCTTTTATTTGAACCCGTCACAGCATAGAACCTACATCGTTCTAAAACCCTTTCTCATGAGAGTGAGAGTGTTACATGTACACAATGGAATGAATGATTATGACAGATTCAAAATTAAATAAGTGACACTAAAAATTTAGATCCTCTGTCTTACTCCATTTCTTTCTCAGCTATTAAACCTAAATCATCTTTCAATTGAAGTTCCGAAAAACAGTATTGTTATTGTTCAATAGCCGCATGATTGCCTTGCACTCGCTCGTCAGAAGTGTTTGTAATGAACGCTTGCAATTATTAAAAAATTAGAATTCGTACGAGGGGGTTTCATGAGTTTCTAGCCGGATTCTGATTCTTATCACCGGCAGTTCTAATATCGACCAAACGGGAAGATTAGAACTTTATGGGCTGTACATTTTAATAAAATATAAATGTTAGTGGACAGGACAGTGATAAAACCAAGGAGGCTGAATAAACAGATTTATTCGGAAGGAAAGTCCGTAACAACCAAACAATCAAAATAATAACTTTTTCCTTTTGTCAATGCCGTTGGGATAACAATTGGGGTAACAAAACCTGGATTTGGGACCAACTTGAATTTACCATAAGTCTTTTACCATTAGTAATTTACCATTGTCTGTCACATCATGACATTGACGTAAGTCCATTGTTGATCTCTTACAGACATTTACTTAACCGTTTGTGCTGTTTGATATTTGCGGGTTCTCCTTATGAACGAATGTGCTTTTTTAGCCACGACCGCATAGACGAGCGTAGCGCAAGCTTGTGGCCACGGTATGCATCCTTTAAATTGTATTTGTACACCACGCCCGTATTTCTGACACCCAAACCCAGTTGATTGGTACAAGTTTCGATATATAATTATTTTGATTACATTATTTTCTCGGTTCTTGTTAGGAGCTGATCGATGAACTCAATTTAATTTCATGAGGTCGAGCAATCGTATGTAGTACATGGAGTTCAAAGATTTAAACTTGAACGGAATGAATTCCTTTGCTATGAAACGATTGTAAAGTTCCGTCCAATTGATCTCGCGGTGAGTAAAGTTGTAGTAGATGTAGTAGAAGAAGACCCTAGGATGCATTGCTCTTTAATCTCAAAATGGGTCTCACTCCAGCTTTTATGTCCCACTTTCTCTCTCAAATATCTATTCATTCATTTCGCATCAATAGTTCCTTTCCCTTCCTTGTGCAACCACAAATAAAGGGAGCTGTTTTGATATAGATTCACTATTACGTACACTTTCACTCTTCTCAATGTCCTAAAGTTAACCTTTGTTGAAAAGTGAGCATTGAACTTCACCTATATTTTCACATTAAACTAATGAGAGCATTTTGAGATGAAACGGAAACTGAATTCTTCTATGCATGTACATGTGTCATGTACCATGTCAAAAGAAATTGTGGACGTTGGAATATTACAACACAAAGCTCTTAGTCTACTGGGGATTCATTCCAAATTATTAACTCAATATCAACATTTTTCTACCTGTCTGTCCTGGTTTCGGGTTTTATACATGAAAGCTCATGTCATTCTTCCCAAAAACTAATACTCTGAAGGAATGACAAGTTAAAAGTTGTTCGTTTCTGCACATGAAAGCACGCGATGGATAATTCCATCATGCTGAGCTCAGTTATTTCCTTTCAGATTTCAGAGTTTTGCCCTGCGTGCATTTGCTAAATAATTGCCTGTACAACTGGATTGGATTGATTTTCAAGAGTGCTGCATCTGTGCATTTTCAACCTTCTTGCCCATAAAATAATATTAAATTTCTATTTCTGCTTGAAGCAAAGAACATGCTTTGCTTGTTTTTGGATTAGAGTGCATGTGGAAAATACATTCAAATATTATATTCCGCCTGAACGAATAAAATAGGTTGATCCCCCACATACATATGTAATCCACTAATCAACTAATTCATTGCGTTCGTGATCAACTCCTTTGAATTCGTCAAAGATTTTCTATTTAACTAATTCTACTGACAAATTCTAAATCTTTAGAACCGGATAATGGTGACACTTGTCTAATTGGGCCTATTCGAAGGATGAGTATGCTAGCGATGCCTTGATGCTCTGAAATTGTTAGAACGGCGTAATGTACTATAGACGCATGAACGTATTTATGATGATGGATGATCCCGTCACTTCCCTATATAAGTCGTGCGTACAGTAATTGAGTTTAGTGAGTAATGGAGAAGAAGAGTAGAAAACTTTGTAGGACTCGTCAATTAAGGTACATTTGAAGTTTTTGGATACATTGAGATTTGATCGATTGGTTGGTGTCGCACGTAATCTGGACTTATGCCGAGCTCCTTCATAGTCACTTTGACACAAAACTGCAAGATACTACTAGATTTAGTGGAATGATCATGAACTATTCCGCACTCTCTCAATGTTCCAACTAAACTTGTCGATTCAGGCCTCGGGTGTAAATGTGAGAGTCTCTTCACCTGTCACACACTTTTAAACTCTCATGAATGTGTAGTCCAAAGTGCAAATCTAGCTTGATGGACGAAGAGATTAAGTGGAATGTCCCATTTGTTTGGACTTTCTACGATGACTGTCAATGACCGGTAATATTTTCAGAAAATCCTAGTCGCTCGTGGTCACTTGGCACTCTCTTCTGTTCCAAAAATGAACATTTTAATACTTACATCTTATAATCCCATGTTCAATGTCATCCAGCGAGTACAAAGCTCCACCAATTCTGTATTCCGCTCTTTGCCAAAACCTGTCCAGCTCCGTCACATTTTGCTCTCGTGTTACTTGTCGGGTCAAGGCGTGGATGGTCAAAGTGTTGTAAATATCTAACGGTTTTCTAGAAATTACATTTCACACCAAAATGGGTAGGCGTCAAGATGTAATTAATGTAAAGAAGTCAAACAATCATCGTTTAGATTTGATACCACTTAGAATCACGATAATTCAGGTGTTAAACCCATACCCGACTGAAAAGCTAACGGCAAGTGATGTAAGCTAAGTTGTACGGACTGTATTGAGAAAGAATCTCACTCAAAGCACTCACCGATCAAAGTTGGCGTGGCTTTTCACCATTCCAGCCAACTCGAATTACATGACCGATTTATGACAAATGGCTTCTAGTTAATACTAATTTTACTTCTGTCCGATATTCGTAGTTAAGCTCTACAGTATGTACTGTACTACGATATATTACATATATTCTTAGTGCTCACGGACATGTAGATCAAAATTAGGTTCAATTTGGATACAGTGGACTTTTACTATGTCGACACAAAATCCACCGAGCACTTCCATTAATAGCTCAGGAATTGACATATTTTTTCATCTATCAAACTTTCCTTATGTAGAACGAAATTGTGTACATTCTGCGGGTTCGATGTACAGAGCAGCATAATCGACTACATAATCGACATCAAATACCAGTTCAATACGGTGGGAATGTACTTAATAAGCCGTTAATGTCATAGTCCATTAAAATACAAAGAAATTACTTCGTCAATTTTTAACCATTTATTTTTATTAAAGTCAATGGTTCAGTTAAAAATTGAGCAATGGCAATCCGTTATCGCAATATTTAATTTGCTGGTTTAACAATAATTACTCATTAATGGATGATTGTGCCTTCCTTTCAAAATCCTACATTTGGTATCAGATGCGAATTTTTGCAAATTTATTACTGTTATGTCATCTGCGCTATAATCGTCCTGAATTATATTTATTTATTATTATACTTGTTTTCAAATATGGTCCTCTTGTTCACAACAGTCCATTCACTCTATGTCCGCCTTGAAAGTTGGATTTTTACTATAGGCATTGTTTTCGAAGGAATTACGACGCATAAATACTATTACTATGTCAGTGGTTATGAACTACCCTATATTCTGCCAGCAACTAATATGTTGATCTAACAAATTACCGCATGATGCTACTTGATTTCACTGAGCAGAGAAAGAACAATCTGTTTAAACAAGGTGAGATCGAAAGGTTTAAGCTTCTGTTCAGCCGGTCACCGAAAGTCGTTACTTGAGGCAGAATTACTCCGTGAAGTCGTTCATGCGAATAGCAAAGTTAAATTGCAAATACCGTAAGTTAAGAACAGAGTGGGGATATATGGGCAGAAGGAATTCACTTAACTGAGAAAAAACGCTTTCTTTGCGTTGTCGTTGAGTCCACTTAAGTCCACCGTCGCAAGTCGGGCTGTCGCTTGTTCAAAATGTAGAAAGGCAGGACTTTGTCGCATTCCCTCATAGTCAACTTGATCTCCATCCAGAAACTCTCCTTTCACTCTTTTCCAGAATATAATAGAATAGAACAGATCAGAGTTCATAGTGTGCAATGAACCATTCAAAAATCAATTAGGGAGATACATGCCCACTCAAATACATATATAAAGGAATATATGTATATATCACCTACGAACCCCCACACGTACCGTTCGTTCAGGAATCAGGAGAATTCTCTGTAGCCCTGGAAATGAGATTGTGTGGAACTGTGAACGAACCTTAAAAGTTTATGTTGTAACTTTCTGGACAATTCCACCGGCGACTCAGTCGGTTGGTCTCCAGGCAAAGTCATTTCTTTTGACTCAGACTTGATTTCGTTTAACACTAGTTCACCTCTCATTTTTCCCGTCTTATAACCCGCTGGTCGGTTGGACCTCCACTACAATTCCACACTTCGGGAAATGTAACAATATATTGTGATGGAAAAAACAGAAAGAAAATCCTTCTTTAGAAATCTGATCAGACTCCTTGCTGACAGAACAAAACGCTATGGGATGAGAAACAGTCAGTGTTTCATTCAACTGACACCTTTCACTTTTAGTGCACGAACATGAACAAGGCCCGTTACATTGTTCCACAAAATCACATAATCCCCACGCCTTTGACAATCAAAATCCACCTTCAATGTACGTACCTCCGCCGAAAACACCCCTAGCCGGTAGACAAAAAATACAACAGCGAGCGATTCCTTGAATCATGTCGATGAACTTAACACCACCACACACACGATTAATCTTCAGAGGCGGATGGAGTGGCACAAAATATTTCGCACAACTTTTAAGAGTGTAAGAAATCTTGACATGAATGTACTTTTAGCTTCCATTACATTACGTAACTACAAATTCTACACACTACAAGATGGTTCGAAATGTTTTAGTCATTACATGTATGATCATGTCATTTCAGCGAAATGGAGATTAGGTAAAAGCCGATGTGCGCAGCAAACCTGACAATAGTAATATAATGAGAAACATCGCGTTGAGAAGCATTCTAACAAGTAAACCTATTCCGATGGTAAAAGCCGATCGACCCAAAAACCATTCAGAAAGGTCAAACAAGGTGTCCTGACCTCTAGAATAACGGATTTGTAGGCAGATAAAATTTTTGAATTTTTTGAAAAAAATCCCAATTTTAGCATGGGACATAAAATGCAAATTTTTAATGAAGACGTGGTCCCACCTTTACCATTTTTCAAAAATTGAAGTTTTGAAATTTTTTATGCGGCATCATTAACTGACATTTCTATTGTCCCACTTTTTAGTTTCAATTAAATCACAACGACGGTACTGAGGAATGATACCGCGTAAAAAATTTCAAAACTTAATTTTTGAAAAATGGTAAAGGTCTTAAAAGTTTACATGTTATGTCCCATGCCAAAATTGGATTTTTTTCGAAAATATTCAAAAAATTTATCTGTCGACAAATCCTTTATTCTAGAGGTCAGGACACCTTGTTTGACCTTTCTGAATGGTTTTTGGATCGATCGGTTTTTACCATCGGAATAGGTTTACTTGTAAGAACTGCTTGAATTCGAACAAAGGTACCTCACAATTTCCAACTGTAAAAAATTTGACAAAAAAGTTGCGATGAGTTCCCTAATCAATTTTGAAAAGAAACTAGCACTTAGCTCATATTAGGTATTCCATCATGTCGTTTAAGATTTCCATCCTCCACAAAATATATATCTCATTTTGTCACACTGCACGTTGAACCGCAGCGCACAGGGAGATAAAAATGTTATGAACCACCATGTACAAATTGTACATCGTGAATTCTGTATGTGATAGAAAAATGCATGGGGGCTCAGGGTAGTGGTAGTTTGTATTGGATTGACCAGTCTAGTGACGTGGTTCATAAACCTAGTTCAATATAGTCGAACTGCAAGGTTGTTCAAGGATAGGTAACTAACAATTGCGACCTTCGTCTGTTAAAAAGCGTCGGGCCGAGTACATAGCATGTATAATTCAACTCATTCTTCATTCCGACTCACCATTAAAAATGTACGAGTCAAAGCTAGTACTTTGTACTTAATTATTAACCCGCACTTTTAGAACATGGCTAGTGCGGTCCTAGAAGAAGGAAGAGAAAATAAATATGATAGGATAGGAGAAAGAAGAGCGTTGTTGTGAAGTGAGACTTTATAGGTTTGAGTCAACGGAAAAGAGTTAAACTGGAATCTACGACTATAAGCCCTGTATTATATAATATATATATGCACTTAAAGTTGAACTTACTAGTGTAAAACTCTGCAGTTTGTAAACAACGAAGACATGAATGTGTGAGTCATCCACCATTTCTAGAAGTTTACATCATCATCACGCTACGTTATGACCTTTAAAATGAAAAAAATAGGGTAGTCATTATTCCCTGGATATCTGTACTTACGTTTGGAATAAGCACGTATATTTAATTCTGGCTGGTAATTTAATACTTGGAATGTTCAAAAATCACATGAATGAATAATTCTTATAACCAGTGGGCCGGATAATATTGTAGAACACTGAAGATCGAATTTTATTTATGTATGAACAAAGGTCTCTGATAAGCTTTGAGTGGTTGTTTCATTTTATTAAGCTCTGAAACCTAATTGAAAATCATATCCCTAACAGAAAAGTGCAAAGTGTGTATTTATTTGCTTATATAGTCATTTTAATGAGTCTTCGACATTATTTTAATTTTATGTAGTTCCATATTTATTGCCAGATGGGTCGGAGTCCCGGAATTAAATTCAATAGGTCCGCATTTGATTAATCTGTCTAGTACGCTTTATTCAAATCACCGATAAACTCGAATGGAGCTGATTTTGCACACAAAGGTCGGATGAAAGGAGTACACTGTTCATCTAAATCAATGTTATATCAAAGAACTCCCACACAAAGCTTTAGCAAAAAATGAATGCTGAAGTTGGTGGTCTCAACTTTTGACACCACACATGACATGTCTCGGCGTAGAAGTATAATGATGTTTTCAATGACTTTTTTTGCGAATATACTTGTGGGTGGTTTAGTATTAGGGTTTTACTCCTTTTTATTGGTGAGCACGAATTCACTAGTTCATACATACCACTTGAGCGCCTATCCTCATTTCGCGGATGATGCCCTCTTTAAATCAGAACTCAAAAAGACAGTAAGATTTTCACTTTACATTTCGATCGTCTCAAGACAGTTCCTCAATGTACTTAATTTGAAATCCCCAATCCATCTCCGGGTTTGGTAAATGACAACCATATATTCATTACAATTAGAAATGTCGTGGAGAGAATATTCTGGACAAGTGTTGTGATCCAAATGTGGTTCAAATTCATGTGTCCAGAATATCCTTTTACATACAGGAAAACTCCAATAGTAAACCACTAATGTGAGTTAACCATGTTATGTCCAGATTCGTATTATTGCCGACTGTTAATTGGACCTAATCGAAGCCAGCCTAACTATATTCGAATGCCGGTGTGGAGACATATCGTCTCCAAAGTAAGTCCAGATGCTTAAGTCAACACATAGTTAACATTAGAATGAGCAGTTAGAACACTATTTTTGTGTGTGTGGAAGAATATAAGATAAAATCTGGATAAATAAAAATAATCTCAATATACCCCTATCGTTTATTTCATGATTGACTAAGTATTATTGCTAAATTTGGCCACGGCTACCGCCCACTTCGGGTAAGTTCGTTTCACCGATAGAAACGCTAATCTCAAGTTACCCCTTCAACTATTGGTTAATAATTCTAAATGTACATATAACTTTAAGGGGAAATCGGAAACATTACATGTGCCAGTGGGCGCGGTAGCTCGGTGGAAAAACCCTTCAAGCACAACAGAACGCAGACACTGCTCCGAATTGAACCCGAAGAAATTAAGGGAAGGACACACATTACGCTTACGCCAACTTACGCGTCTTGCGACTAAGTTGCGTTGACCCAAGAAACCCGGGTTTTTCTACGTACCGAGATACCTTAGTTTCCTGAAGGACAACTTGGGGTTTCGGGAGGAAAGATCTTAGAAGCTTTGTCAACCTTGAAAGTGAACAGAGAAGTTAACTGGACGATTCACTTTTGCCCAGTTTTGAACTTTAAAGTTTGTACGGGTAAATCTGGTGCATGGTGCTAGGCTGTTGGATATTCATACAAACTTCGTAGTTGCAGGTGAGGATATTGGGTCACCAGCGCCAGTCGTCTCCTTACCAAAATTTCTAATCATGTCATATGGTCACCGGGATGGCTGCAGTAGTCTGTTGGCGATATTTCCGGTTTGATAACGGACCCTGCATAATTAGCTAAGGACTTACTACGTACCATACTAAAAAAATCAATAATACTAGTGAATAGTATTTCAACTGGACCTCTACTCCTATATGAAAATGCTAAGATTTTTACTCTTACAATATTAGAACAATGCCTTACTGCCGAAATGGTTAAAACATTTTGATATCACTAGTCAATATTTGCATTCCCTAAATCTTGAGTTATATGATGATAAAATTATCAATATAATTTCAACTTGTTCTCAATTTATTGTATTTTGTGTCCAGCCGTGGATGTTGTAGATGAATAAATTGTAATTGATTATTTTAATTACTTGTGGGTACTATTAGCAGCGGTATCACTCCAATAAATCTTATATATTTGTAATTAATTTAGCCTAATGATTCTACTTATAATCGATATCTACGAAATTGGGTAATTCAATTATGTATCATATTACACATCAAAAATCACAAAGCATTGTAATTAGTCAGTAAAGCAGCTGTCGGAATTGCAGCATCTGGTGATGAAAGGAAACCATTACGTATTAATATTACGCGGGGCTTACAATACTGAGACATTACGTTGCGCGTTGAATACTGGACCACCAATAATAATAATGTATTGGTTACGCTTCAAAAAATGGTAACTCAAGAAAACGTCGATCAGTCTTAAGGTATTTGATCGGATATATGACTAATTGGGTTATTGGCTAATATTTTCCTTTGGACTATCTGGATTCTGGACTATGGACATTCGTGCTGTGCTACTTGAGTTTTGAGTGAGCAGCAAGCACGCTACTCATACTTGAAATGTGATTCGCTTTTTGAAATGCAAACAACTTTGGAGATTATTCTGGCTACTTTATTGCTCGTAATATAATTTCTCTGTTTAGTAGTAATTCTGTTTAGTTGGCTTTAGTTTCAGACAGAAGTCTTTGAACTAAAGTCTCACGCCATATCCAAGCCAACGACACCAATCACGAACTATGTTTTATCTCCACTTACTCTTTGATAGTTCATAGAATCGGAGTCAGATTATTAATCCCTATAACTGTATTTGTAATAACATCTGACTTATTTTATAGGGATCACTCAGATGCTTAGCTTGACCTGTGAATAATAAATCATAGATCTATGTAATACATATGTATTTGTAGTACCGTCGGGTCTGTATTTCATATAAACACTACAGGTTTCGAAGTTTGATAGGGGGACGGAATGAACTAAATGTCATTTATTTCTTCCGATAACAATGACAGGGGTTAGGAGGGCAAGACCTACTTGGGGAATAGAATAGGAAATGCAAGGCTGCATTTTAGTCCGATAGTAGCTAGGACTTCAAAAACTTAGGTTTCTGACCCTCACTGCAGTTTTAAATATTGTACAGGGAATTCCAAAGATACCATTTTCTCAATTATCATGCATAGAAATAGTTATAGCCTAGATTCGGCCTGTAGGATTCAATTTTAACTCGATTCAGGCAAATAGTTCGGTGGTTCCATAAGACGTACTAATTAATGTTTGAATACTTTTCAATGCTAGAGCCTACTAATAAAATATAGATGGGATGAATTTTTTATCTCAAAAGTTTAACATTCCAATTACCATAACCGCTCATACATGAGAATATATCAAGACCTTTCTGAAAAGTATTTTTCCCGAAAAGCGATATGAAGTCAAGGTGGTAATCAGACTAAGTGAATCACTTCAGTCAGTTGTACTAAAGGCAGCAAAATAAAAAAATAGGCGATTTGATTTTGATTTGATTATTTATTAACGTGTTTCTCCCAACGCATCCTGATCCATTTAAGTATAAGTAGAATCGAAGAGTGGACTCATGCCTCTTGGCCCACCCTGTACATATTAATACTGTAACTTGTGGCTGTAAGTAAATACTATGTTTGATGAGCTCCGTGTAAAGGATGGTATTGAAGGACGTTTTGGTGATAAGAGTATTTGAAGCACGAAAGAACAAGGGTTTTGGATTGTCATTGCGGAGGATGCTGCTATTGCTATCATACTATGTACGTGTGGGACAGGAGATCGACTAACTAATAGAGGATGGATTTAATTAGAATTCATTGAGTGAAGAGTCGTCAGAACACTCAGTCAGTCAGTCTGTGTGGCTGGAAGGCAGTTAGTCCGTACCTTCAAACACCCACACATTACCTGTCCATTATTACCCGCTCCCGGGTTTTAGTCCTAACAAAAGTAAAGACATGGAAGGCGTACAAGAGTCAGAAATCCCTTCTAGCTGCTACGAGTCTAGCTCCAATCAAAATGGACTTGATTTATTGGAACCAATGTCAGGAGTCAAGTAAGTTGAGTAGTAGAGTAGAATCCCGACTTATTTGCTGCCAAATTACACATCTTAACTATGAGTCATTAATACACCTTACACTACATCATGGAAAAGGTGAGCAGATTTTTTTTTCTGCTAAAGTGGCTGAACCTGAGAGTTTTCATTAAACCAAATGATAAGTTCTAGTTTTCTGTGGATGATGTTAAAGTCAAGATTTTTTTCTTCAAAACGTCAGAAGTAGGACCCACCGAATCGGCTACGGGCATTTATCACTGTTGTTGGTTGGGTGACTAAACAAAACTAGCCGAAATATTTTTTCACTGCTCACTCCAGCCGTCTTAAAAAAAGAAACTCTCTCAAAATTTTAGCTTGGGAAATTCCATCGAAAATTTGGTCACAGGACCCACAATTTATTCTAAATTCGGATTATCGTTGCAAGAAACCGTTAAAATGTATAACATAATTTATTAGAAAATGAGAAAACTGGTAAGTTTGCATATTTCAATCAATCAATAGAAGTTTCTTGTCTAATTCGGCTTTAGCCCATACAGACATTTCACGGTAATAATTTTGCATATTTGTGTGTATTTTGGCCAATTATTTCATTTTGGGGATGTCAGAGTGACCAGTGAAAAAGTTTATTTTGGCTACTTATAAGCTCGGTAACTAACCAAAACAAATTCCGGTAACCGATTCCGTCAGCTGGAGAACTTCCTTCGCGGGAAGTACTCCAGACATCATCTATCGAATCGGCTGGTAAAAACCTCATGAGGATTTCAATCAGATGGGTCAAACCTGAACATTTGAGCTATTTCAAAGGTTCGAATAGGTTACAGTGAGACAGACCTATTAGACTCCCAGGTGGCCAGGTGATCTTGCTGTACAGGGGTTATGACATGACCTCTGAAGACATTGTAGTCCTAACCAGGTGGTCGTGGTGACAGATTTCGCTGTACCTGGTTATTAGACAGATTTTCAGCAAATGGAATTTAATATTCAACTTTCAACATCGGTTGGAAAATTTATAGCTTAATCCTGGATGATCTAGACTCAAAACTTGAGCGTGATTTTTATGGCACACAATACCCGACCTTAGGGACTGAATGTTCTTGCCGAGACCTATACTGCGCTTACTTTTTGGGAACTAAAGCGTAGTTTTAGTAATGCTGTTTGAACCTTGTCTAGGGACTCTCCCGGTAAGGCGAAAAAAGTTTTGGGTGTAGAGTTTGCACCTCTGGACATCCCATGGGAGAGAAGAATGCAAACGGTTTCCGTCCTGTCTTGGATTTCGGCCTTTTTTTTAATGGGTCCAATCTCTGTGGCCTTCCTTTGCTATCTATTTTTCTTCACAGAATTCGGATTTATCACTCTACTCTATTTGGCATGGTTTCTTTATGACAAAGATAAATGTAACCGAGGTGGCCGGAGGTAATATAGACTTTGACAATCTCATCAATTTACCCCCAGTTTACTCATCTGCATCTAAATCAGTCAGCCAAAGACTTCAGGAGGGCGAGAATAATTTCTCCTTTGTGTGTTTGTTCACCTAGATGGATGTGGGTACGTAATTGGAAACTATGGAAACGCTACTGTGCCTACTTTCCTATCAAATTAGTCAAGACCGAGAGTTTAGATCCGAGTAAAAATTACCTCTTTGGCTCACATCCCCACGGTGTTCTCTGCAGTGGAGGTATGACAGAACATGGATTCAGCCTATGCATATTTCAGATCATAATGTAATCTGTACCGTAAAAGTTCAAGGAAGCCGAAGTCGTAGTAACGGGGGGCAAAACTAGTTTCCCGATTATTGCTGTGTTAAAGGGGTCGACATAGTTCTGGTCAAAGTTTCGTAGAATCATGTGGCAATATTTGCAGTTTCACGGTATTCGACTTAATTAAGACTTGATTCGATTACTTTTTTTTGAAGCCTTTGGAGCATTCTGTACTGAGGGAGCTAATGTCTGTCAAATTTTCCCTGGGATTCAAACGCACTTGTTGACACTTGAAGGCCATTACTCGTTTCCCTTCTACAGAGAATATCTTATGTGCTCAGGTACACAAACCTTAGGGCCGAAGGCCCTCAATTATTATTTGGCGACTTGGCTAACGTTAATATAAAATTTGCAGGGACATGTTCCGCCTCAAAACAAAGCCTGAATTATTTACTGAGTCAGCGAGAAGGTGGTCATGCGGCCGTAGTGGTATGTACGAAGATATTAATCATGTAATTTGCAGGCTGGGAGACATTTATGCAAAGTGTGGTGCGTTGAGTGCATTAATCATCTTGTTAAGGTCGTAGGCGGGGCTCCTGAATCTCTAGACTCTCATCCCGGGACGTATATCCTTCAGTTGAAAAACAGAAAAGGTTTTATCAAAATAGCAATTCGCCACGGGTAACTACAAAACGAACCACTTAAACCCAGTTTTCTGTCATGTTTTTCTGAACAAAGACAAAGTTTTTTCAACTCACAAATATGTTGTAATCAAGATTATTTTAATTTAATTTAAAAGGGCTTCTCTCGTCCCTGTCTTCTCCTTTGGTGAGACAGATATTTATGACCAAGTTTCAAATCCTCAGGGATCACTTTTGAGAAAATTTCAAAACAAATGGCAGAAAATGGCAGGACTCGCTCCAGTTTTATTCATTGGACGTGGGATATTTCAATATTCATTCGGTTTGCTTCCTCAAAGACGCCCAATTACGATTGTCGGTAAGGAAACGAATGAACTTAAGCAGTATTATTAGAAAATGACTGTTATGACTTACTCACGGCGTAATGATCATCATGGAATGCCGTGTTACGATTGAAATAAATAAATAAAATGGGTCCTCTGCTTATTTTATTTTCCAGTCGGAGCCCCAATTGAAGTAAAAGAAAATCCGAATCCATCACAGGAAGATATTGACGACTTGCATAAGAAGTACATCGATGCCCTGGTTGATCTTTACTATAAACACCGTGATCAATACGGAGATTCAGAGGTTGAGCTTACAATTTCTTAACTCAATTACATAACATTGAATTTGATTTCAGTTGCGGCTTACTGTTCAATTAGCCGTACTTTCGTAGAAGGTGGTGAATGTTAATTAACTTGAGTGTTCAAAACATACTATGTAGGAAGAGCAGTAGAGTAGAAATGTGGACCAATCCACATAGCTATTGACTCTTACTCATGAAAATAAAGTTGGTGACTGATATAATATTACTCAGCTGTAATTTGTAATTCTCAAAAGTGATGATCTACAGAGTACAAAAAGTACAAGACTAATAGATAACTTTAAAAATAATCTCTTGTCAAAAGCTCAAGCTCTATGTGCGTATGTTGTTGAGTTTTGTTTAATGAAGCTGTTTATTATATTTTATCTATATGTATATCGTTAGGGATCAATAGAGATAAAAGTTTATAATAAAATAATGATATAAGTTTGCGTTGAATGATCAATTGTACGTATACTTTATTATTGTCGTATCAAAATAGTACAGGCGGGGCTAATTCCAGTAGAGAGTTTGCTTGGGAACCCGGGAAAGGACATCGTTCTAGGCACCGAAGAAAGTTTTGCAATCCAAGCAGATGTGTTAAAACGACCGAATCCTTTTCCTTTCCCTTCCCTTCGGATGCTCAGATAGTAATAACGTTTTGAAATAATAATAATAGTAAATGAGGTGGAACTGAAAGCGAAACATACACACCTGGTTGAATTCAAGAGGAGGAACCACTCTCCAATGAACAGCAATCAGGAGATAACTTCTACACAATTCATTGGATTCTATTCTATACTCTACCCATTCTTATCTTTGCTTTTTTCTTCCCGGGCCTCAGAAGACAAAACACATTCTTCCAAGACTCAAGTTAACCACACTTAACAAACAGTCCGTGACAGAGCAAGACATCCATTCGAAAGGGCAAAATTTTCGACCGAAATACTCCGACCGGGTAAAATGCACTAGCCTACTTCTGTGACATTTTTAATGACTCGATTCAGACGTCGTGTCTTTCTGCTTCGAGGCTACAGCCCGTGCTCTCTTAAGGAGGTCAGCATCCTACAGAGTCTATGAATTGATTTGGACAAGGCTGTTGGTCATCCCTAACATCAATTTGACGACATAACCGTTTTCTCATAATTTATTTTTAACTGCGAATTTATTTTTAACTCAATAAGAACGTTGACCTAAAAACTCTGGATCGCACCGTGAAAATACATGACCAACGGAGGGTGTTGTCGAAGCCACGTTGGCGTTGTTTATACTTCCGTTATTGGTATACACAGGGTCGCGCATAACCTTTGCCCCGCCCTGGCCAGCCCAATCTGGGGAGTCGGACAAAAAATGAGATATGCATCTCATAGAGAATCTTATGAAGGATCTATTTTAATTTTAAAAATTGCATAAAATGATTACAAAACGGTGGCATCGACAGATTTTTCGAAAAAAATTATTTTGGGCGCGTTTTTGTCAAAATACCGTAAAAAAATCTAATTTTTCATGCCGATTTTTACATAAGTGCACGTTAGCGCCACTACACTTGCCGGATTTTCAAGCGGAATAGCTCCCTAGATCCTTATTAAGATTCTCTACGAGATGCATATCTCACTTTTTGTCCGACTCCCCAGATTGGGCTGGCCAGGGAGGCAAAGGTTATGCGTGACCCTGTAGATACCTTCTTTCCCTAAAAATACCCGGCATTACTAGCAACCGCTGTGGCAGTGGCAGTAGCCGTTGAAGTACACGATACCAGGACACAATACCTCTATACTCCTTCCCATCAAAAACAAACGATGGAGTTTTGTATTACTTTTCTAATGTTTAATGCGCTTATGTAAGCATCTTATATTCTTTCCATTTTGTCGTTGTGTGTCGTTATGCCATGACTTCAAGTGGACATTTCTAAGGTGTAATTCCGTTATGGGCATTTATGTGACGCCTGCTAAGTTTTAATCACGCGCAAAATGAGAAGTTCTTTCTTTGGGGATGCATGAGGACTATCTCTCATGCCAAACCTTACTCGAGGATTAAAGTGATAGAGAAAACGGAGCCTAGACATCTGGATGGGTCGATTACGGTAGAAGTAGAAATATTATGGGAGTTTGCGGTTTATGAGAACCGTGAAATTACATGCTGGTGTAATTTAATTCCTCATCTTAAGAAGAAATAGTCCTACCAACTCTTTTTATCTCCGACTGACGAATTGAAGCTCAGGACATGGACATTCATACATGTGTTCCTGCATATCTACAAAATATACGATTCAGTATAAACGGTGGGGGCGTTATGAGATCTTCCTACAGTCTCTCTGAAGTCCCTTGTCCTCTATAATTATAATTTAGCTTTCTCTCAACGCGTCCTGCCGCTCTAGCCACGTCCACATGAGTCACCGTGTAGGTATTCATATATAAAAGATTCTATGCATTTTTCAGAGATTTTAATGTACAATTCGGAGTCAGTGCTAATGAAGCATAGAGTTGGGGTGGAGAAAATTTGATTAAAATAAAAATAACACTGGAGAGATAGGAGAGACCTTGGCATTGTTAGTCCCAAAATCCACTTTGGATTTACTTCGATAAATGCTTATTCAATTTTTTATAAAAGTTTCAACAGAATGTTCTCAAGTTCTTAAGGAACCTGAGCGCTTGGTTGTAGACAGTAAATGTTGACAAACTATTCAGCCCCTATCGTAAGGTTACCATTACAAAGAGTTCATGGCAGTATTTTTAAAAATTAAATTTGAACCCGGGTTGTATTACAAGTCGGACATTTTAAGGAACTGTTTCCTCCATTCCACCGAATGGTGGAAGTACTGATATATCTTATTTTATTTAAGACTCACGGGCTGTATTAGAAGCCGAGTTTAAATTAAAATTGCTCCATTCATTATTGACCAAAGGTCTGCCGTCTATGTCTGTAGTTTTAACAATGAACTGTATAACTTATTCTGCTCAAGAACTAGCATGTGCACTGCACTTGCCTGAGATCAAGTTTTCTCGACTTGACTGTTGAACCTGGATGAGATTCAGTTTCATAGTACAGTGTAGAATCGGGCTAAGCGATTAGGCATAAAATAAACGATATTCAAATGGAAAGTGAGAGAAAATTGGAAAGGAAGACGGATGGGGTAGAACCAATTTAATAGAGAGTGAAAAATCGAACAGACATTTTCCTTTCACACTTGAGTTCTCTCTCATGTGAGGAATGCTACGTTAGTCGGGTTTCACTCCATGTGTGTGGCAGCGGAAAGTGAAGAGAAAGTCGACATCTGAAGTGAAGTGAGTCTCAGGTTACTCCTGTAGTTTTTCAGGAAATAAACTTTCAATGAACTAACTCCATGCCACTTTGTACAGAGTGGTACAAAAAAAACACAGGGAAAGTTTGCAACTCATTAACCTGAAGTCTGATATTCAGGAAGTACACAACCTGTATATGGCAAAATTTTGGGGGTCCGCAGGGCCCGTCAGAAATGTCAGACCTCAACAGAAACTACGGTATTTTCGAATGACCTTGGCCTGCCGGGGAATATCAATTTCTAAGATTAAATAGAAGAAATGAGCAAATATGAAACTTTTCAAGGAACATTGAAATGATACAAATACATATACTAATTTTATTATTAAAGATATCTTTATAGCAACCAGTATTAATTTCTTAAAATCCGGGCGAGTTTACTGCTCCACCCTGTAAATGTTCTGTCTCTCTGCATCGCTTTTTCCATACGTCGTTACGCTCCGCTTACGCTTTCCGCTGCTCAATTCCCAACCATTCAAATCAATAAGTAACAAAGATATTACCTACGGAGAGTGAGTGTACTGACTTTACATGTAAGGTATCCTTTTTACTTTCCCGGCTTGAATAACTACATGTATGTAGGTGTGTACGATGACAAAGTCTTTACTTTAAATATACTCCTTCTTTCACACTCTTATTTTCTCTTCCGCGGTTATATAATTTCATATTTTTGGCCATGAACAGCAACAAGCAACACAGTTCTGTCACATGCACGCTTATAAGCCTACGCTTTCAATTCCACTAAAATGCCAGTTTTCCAAGGTCTGTTATTCCACCTCAGTCGACAGACAAATCCGGCCAGGTGAATCTTCCTTCTATAATCTCCTCCCGACTTACTCAAATAATATGAGGATTGGTTTCGTCCCTTGACGTTTACTTTAGTCATTTCCACTCATCAAACCCAACAAAAATACAATAAAATCGTGTATGCTTTATTACCTCCGAGACATTTACTACTACTAGTCCTACGCCCACATGATTTAGTGTTGGGCAGCAGTCACTGGCTTTACCTTGAGAAAGAACAACTTAATTTCCTTCCAAATTTTCATGCTTTCTCCGTCAATGTGGTTTCCTTTCCTTCCTGTTCCCACGCTGAGTCTTCCTTTCAAACGACTCTTCATGCAAGTCTACATCGAACATTCCTTTTTCAACAAAATGAGGTTGGCTCTTTCTCATCCATGCTCGCGCATAAGTTTACTGGCAGATCAGCCTGTTAACATGAAAATTTTGATTATCCAAGACTCTGTAATTTTCATCTAATAACGAGCACTTTTATAGCATTCCTAAATTTTTGACCAGAACGTAAAACAACCGTACACTCCTCATAAAAATATACATTGATCCATCAGCACGTGCTGTGATTCCATTTCTAATTCCATTTTCTTACACTGAAAAAAATAATTGTGTAATAAATAATTGTCTGATTTTACATACCTTACTTGACCGTTTTATCTGTCTATTCACATCAGCCTGACGAAATCATGTGGGGTGAACAGGCAGGATGGATGAAAGAAAGAAAAGAAAGGAATGGCGTCAGAAACTTGACCCATCCTGGTGTGTGAAGTGTGAGTGCAAATGTCGTGAAGAATTAATATGAGGAATATTAGAAACCTTGAAAACGGTCCCGTTCATTGTGTAGTAATTGAGATTCTATTACCTCCACACAGTCATGGCCATTACATTCGTATGGCCTCGCCTCGACGTACATGTTTCGTGCGTGTGTAGGAGGAACAGCAACAGCAACGGCCGTGGAAATTAGGAAAGTATGTATAACGTTGTATTAATAGACAATTTCTATTCAGGAAAGAGGGAAATGGGTTGAGTGTTGAATTATGTTATGTTCCACCATGTTACTCAAGTTTAGTAGTAGTTAGCCGGATTTCTCCCCTCTTCATTGTTCTTTCTGCCATGTCGGTTCAAGTTCAATTAAGACTACATTGGGTAATGACTTTCTCCATGTACGTAGGTTGGATCGGATGAATGTGAGCAAATTGAGAGTCAGCTTTGTGCACACTCCATAACACGAGTGAAAACGACTTTCCCCCCAAAGTCATGCAGTTATACATAAATTAGTATCAAGTTTAATTTTACACCTGACTAATGGACAAGGGCTTGGATGGTGGTGGGACGCAGTGAGCTCTTGGGATGATGTGGATCATTAACTTGAGTGGTGGCTCACAACCTCACAACGTTATTACGGTCACAAAGTCCCATGACTAAATAAATGCTCACGAATACTGAATACACCAAACTATGTAATAGACATACACACTTTCCTCCTATCTCTGACTCTTGTGCTATTTTGTTTGAACTAAAGCTGTTTCGAACACATAGAAAGTTTTCCAGAATACGAGCACAAGCACAATGCATAACACTGGCTAAAAGGTGAGATGACTCTCAGAGTTGAACAGAAGAACAGAAGAGATAGAAGAAATTTGAGGCGTGTACAATTCAGACAAAGTGTGCACAAGTTCACATTACTGTGCTGTGTGGAACTTGGAGAAAGGAGAAAATAGAAGGAATTTATGGAGGTCTTATGTACAGAGAAGAGAGAAGATCTCTTAGTAGAATCATTGCGTCTCAAATTACATCAAGAATTCAGTTAAAGGAGATACGTTTTCCACATGAATAAGAGAACCTCATCTCATTTCTGCCATGCCCCTGCCCTCACAAACTCAACTCTTCTGTTCTTTCAAAATATCACTCTTTCCTACCTCTTTTCCATGCACACGGGAACAGTAGCGGTTCTTGAATCTTTCAATCGCTAGGTCACTAAAAATACAAATAATATGTATTCTAAACTTCGTTCTGGACGATACATTTGCCGAGTCTAATAATTCCCTTTTGAATTTCTGGCGGTTCCAATTTAACTATCATGCTCAGATTTCACCATTTTTCCAACGGCTGAACTCACAGTTGCCAAAAGTGAATGTCTTTAGTACTTCTGTCCTAGAATAATGTGTACGGTCTTCATGAGAGAAATCAGGTAAAACCTCCAAAATATAAGCTGCTCTTTATTTCTTTTTAAAGTGGGTCCGAATTGCGACAGATCTGGGAAATGCTAAACGGTTTATCGATACACGTGACATTATCTTGATTTGGCGGTGGCAAAATGGTCTAATGGTCCATCTTATTCTTTCCTCACTCAGCTGGCAATACTGACTCGCCGTCCTGGTTGCAGGCTATTTCTGTAGACTGTTTTTCTTCGATGATTTTCATTATAATTTTCTGATTACAAAAAATTAGTAGAAACTTGAATGAGATATAGATTGGTGTAAGAAGACTTCAAAAGCTTCTTGAAGACTTGGATAGTGAAATTGGCCAACAACACATGCGACGACATGCATAGCTCAAAGTATATGGCTTTTCAAGTGGGAAAATTGACGAAGTAGCACATCTCGGAATTACTCACAATTGTCGCAACAACCCAATAATTATATATGTATTATGATAAACTTTTTGGAGATGGTGATATTACCATAACTCTGGCTCTGGGCAAGTTGTGATCCGCATAAACCAACGCAAGAACCGCAACTGTCCACACATGGACGTAGAAAGGAATATGAGGGAGCCAAATGAGTCATGGACCAAACCACGTTATATGTTAATTCATTAAAACGCTTTCTTTCTTCCTTGCTCTTATCGTTCTTTCTGGAACCATGAATCCCTTTCTCTTTTTCTCTTATATTTTCAACCGAACTGAACCACCTGCTGTGCACGAAATCATCTCCGGATTTTTTTTATCCACATGCATAGTCACTTACCTTGTTAGAGTTAGATATGTACGTGTGCGTACGGTGTGCACGTGTGAAGAGAGAAAGAGAGATCGAGATAGACAGGATTTTTTCCTTCTCTTTCTCCAAGAGTGAAAGTAATTTGCTGGAGGCTCGCAATGCTCTTGATTTCTCGTTATCAGACTCTTGCACGCATAACATTTCCACTAACATCTGCACTAGTTTGACCTGACTTGGTCGTCACGCTCACCCTTTATGAAATTCTAATTGGATGGAAGAACGTAAATGAATAAATTCTTCCGTTCCTCCTGAATAGTGAAATTCCAAGCAACTAGCAGCTTACAGCTTCCAGAAGGCAAGCAAATTCTGAATGGCTTTGTTCCACTGCCTCTTATTTGAATTTATTGAAATGTTCCTCACGTTTACGAAGTTGTTGTTCCGATGACTACTACTGAACACAAGACTAGGTGGACGGTAGACATTTTGAGAAAGATATAATAGCCAAGCATTGACTGACAAGTTATTAAATTAAAATCAATATTTTGCAATGAATGAAGGATGAACGGACTTCCTATTGTTCGTCCGAGCAGTGGAAAGCTGCTAAAAGCTGAAGTGTGTAAGGAAAATTGGTTTAACTCGAATTTCGTGACGGTCTCTGACGAATCCTGTCAAAACATTTATAACGACTTCCCTGTATTCAGAGTAGACTATCAAAGCATTCATTTGGATTATTCCAGTCGTAGTGCTATAAACAATTAATGCAATCACCATAAATTTGTCAAACTTCTTTAAACATGCAACCATGTTCTATTTCTGTGGTTCATTTGATCCTTACCAGTGTATAAAATTACTACTTTATGTTGGAATTTTTCGATTCGGATTCCATCATCATCGAATTTTTATTTAATATTTTATGTCATACGTACTTACTAAGTTCAATTAAAATATTGTTCACATTATCAAAGGATTAATTTTTGAATTAAAAGTTCATCTTGTAATATATGCAATATATGAAAATCACTTGTCTTAAGCAAGGACCATGCTTACATATTACAATAGAAATAACACATCTTACATTAGTTTTGTAGTTGTGCACGGGTAAATGATTGTGATATATTAAGGTGTAGTGAAAGGATATGATTTTCACATTTAATAATAATATTAGCCGCTAATGATACAAAGCAGCCCATTCGATTGAAGTATTAGAAGAATAATTTTATGTATATTCTCTGGATTTATATTTGTGGTGATTTTGTAGTATTACAAGTACATGATAGTAGATTGAATTTCAATTTGTATTTTTTTATACAATAGGTACTCTATGTTCAACAGTCATTATAAAGCCAAGCCACATTTTAAATCATTATAGCGATTCGGCTTGACTGACAATTACGGTGTACAAGTATATAAAAAATTAAAGCCATAATCTACTATGCACAAAATTGGTCATTTCAAGCATAATTTAGAATAACTAAACAAGTCAGTTTTCGAAACTAAAGCGAGGCTATAAAATTAATCTGATAAGTTATTAATTTAGTTTTCAACTAGTCTTCTTAATAATTTCCTATGTGCGAGAAGGAAACGAATTCTCAAGTAAAAACCGGATAGACTCAATCAAACTAACCCGAGTGATACATTGAGTACCCGCTCAAAGGACCTTACCCACTTTGGGCCCCATATGTCCAATTTTCAGGTTGTGGATTCTGTCTTCGTTATTTGGAGTAAAAAAATCAAACTTACCTTCTCGAACGCCAAATATGTTGAATTTTGTGCCCAAGAAAGAAATTCGGAAGTTTGACCTCAACTGCGCGCAGGTCAAATTAAATTAGATGTACTAAAATGCATTACGAAGATAGGACTGCGGTGAAAGGGAAAAAGGATGATCGGAGGAGTCAGCTGACTTCTCAGAAAGAGACCCAAGTCCTCGCTCACGAGGGAACTCCCCAACCTGTCGGAACACGATTCGGCCACAAAAAGTCATAGCGGTTGCTAGGGTGTCCGAACTTAATATGCTGAAGTATTTTTGTTCGACGGCCACTGTTACGGTCACAAAAAAATTAAAAAGTTTTTTTTTTTAATTATTTTTTGTAACGGTTTTCTGAAAAATAATTTAAAAAAAAAACTTTTTAATTTTTTTGTCTCAAAGTCGATCCTCCACTTGGACAACGAAAGCGTACGCTGGTCGATTGGTCGGCATTTTGAGAACAATGTGGAGCCACCCTTCTAATTCCACGCCATCCTTCGTGATACTCGTTACATTCACTCCAACCGGATCATCCTTATCATTGAAATTCATTCCAACTGGTTCATCAATTGTTCCAGTGTTCCAGTCAAGAAAATTTCGAGTCCAAAACCCTGTAACAGCAATGCACAGGGTGTTTCAAACCCAACAAGCATTATTCTTGCAATTAAAGATGTGGAATAGCCATTTCTTTCAAAGTTTAATTTATGCGTCTTATGAGCTAAGTCCCAATGTGCCGTGATGCGCGCAGGACACCCTGTCTATAAAAACAACATGTGCCGGCGGACACTGCAAATTGCGTCGAGACTAAAGGAAATACGGCGAATGGCTTCTTGGTTTTGAAACACCTTGTATATTATGTATGTGGATGTATATTGAGGCTGTGCCATGCCTATTTGCACCCACCCCACCGTTGCATCATAATTCGAGAATAAATGAGATTTACGTTTTGAACAGAATCCTGAATAGGAATTCACGATTTCGGACGAAATATTTTTTAAACCGGAACCTTCATATCGATTTTGATTAATTTGAATTTCTATTGGATTTTCGTCATAATATATCACAAGTAGAAAAAAAATAAAGTCGCTACCGTCGCATCGTCTTGAGTGACAATGTCATGACAACCATAGAGAAGGGCTTTGGTGTCAATGAGCAAACAAACGATGGTTCAAGCGCGGAACGACTCATTCAAATTTCCACAGTCACAGTCACAGTGAGTCTGAATTTTGAGAATTGACCAAAGAATTCCACATCTAGACATCGATTCTTAACACATCCATAAAGAAACAGATTTGGTGACCCCAGAGGAGTTGAAAATGATTTTGGTCAGAGTCAAAACGTTCTTTGTCATTTTCTACGTGATTTCGAGAATTAAATTCGTGGAGACTTCTCACGCTGCATTCTGTATTACTGTGGACGGTCACAGTGCTGGTTCCAACAATTTCTGCTCCAGGTGTGATCAAAACACGGTAAGCATTTTACACTTTGCCTAAGATGAGGGTTCGATTCCTTGGATAGACAATTGGATGTGGACGAATATTTTGGTATAGGTATACTCTCTGCATAGGACATGGGGGCGGAAGTATGGGGGGGTGATTATCTGTTGGATTAGTCTCAAACTCGGCCTACCGATTCCCCTTGAGTTTCTGAACAATGTTTAAATGGACACCGAAGCGGATGGAGGTCAAGTGTGACATCCAGAGGTCACTGACCTTGAGATATCGGTCACCTCATAACCGTAAAAACGACCCTTACAAAAGTTGTTCCGCTCAGTGAGACAAACAACTTTTCCTTCTACCATTTTTCTCTGCGGTCAACCCCCGAGGTGACAGGTCAATCAATGTCATGAGGACCCAATGTTGACTTTGACATGTGACCTCGGGGGTTGACCGCGGAGAAAAATGGTAGAGGGAAAAGTTGTTTGTCTCACTGAGTGGAACAACTTTTGTAATGGTCGTTTTAACGGTTATGAGTTGACCGATATCTCAAGGTCAGTGACCTCTAAAGGTCACACTTGAGCTCCATCCGCTTCGGTGTCCATTTAAACATTGTTCAGGAACTCAAGGGGAATCGGTATGCCGAGTTTGAGCCAAATAGAACAGGGAATCATTCCCTTGTGGTGGGACAACTTGTAGTGATTGGTGTTGCAAGTGAGCTTAGCGTCCTTTTTTGAGAACTAGACTTAAGTATTATGGATTTTGCTTTGAAATTTGATACATTGAGAGCTGAGGTGCGTGGAATTGACTCTCATTTCAAATTATGAAGTAAAATCGATGGTCCGCCATTTTGACAAACAATGTGACGAAAAATCTATGTCAAAATCGATGATGATTCGAGTTATCAAAATAATACACATACCTACACATTATCATATGTATTGGTATTACAGAGTAGCGGACTCGGAGTTTTCTTGACGGGAGGAGTTTATGGACCCGTTGATGACAATTTCAATGATACAGATGAAGTGATTGGAGTGAGTGTGACGAATATCACGATAGATGACGTGGTACTCGAAGGGTGGTTCCATATTGCACTCAAACTGCCTACCAAACGACAAGTCTACACGTTCAATGCCCAAGTGGAGGATGACGTCACGAATCGAGCCATTGGAGAGTTCACCACGGACTTATTGAGTGCTTGCGAGGGTGGAGACTTGACGAATGTACCCACAGCAACTCAAATCCTCCCCTGTCATTCTACACCTAAGACAGGGGTCATCGTAAGTTCAAGCAGGGATTTGACAAGGAGGTCATGGGTTCAATTCCTAGTTCCGTTTTCTTTTTTAATTTAGGTTCCAAATGCCTTTACTTACTCCCGAGAGGCAAATGTGGATGATGGGACGATTCGCTCAAAGACGCCCCCTTCCGAGTTTCACGTGAACTGGAAAATTCCACCATCCTACGCATGTGCTTCTGCAAGGACATTCCATTTGAGGTAAATTCATTCACATCATCAATTATTTTTATTACAGCGAATCAATGTTTTACTTTTGAATCAAAATGTATATCTCATTTCCCCTCTGGGGGTCATGACCTGAGCAGAGTGACATTCACGTCACTGGACAAGGCGTACAATATACAGAATGCTAGCAGTCAATGTGAGTTCACAGGTCCGATGCCGATTACCGATTCATGCATCGTCCCAATTTCACGTAAGCTATTCTGTACTTGTCTGTAATTATGTATATATATATATCATATACCA
>JAQGCA010000156.1:0-40833 GCA_034698945.1 Protaphorura quadriocellata | reverse complement strand
CCACCGACTTTTGTTGATGTACATGTTCGAGCACGGGAAACGACCGTCGCGCCTCTATCACCCTCGTTTTCCCTATTACAAGCGAGTCAAGTTCAATTTAAAGGCATGAAATGATTTATTGGTATCAAAACACAAAATACTGACTTCGCAAGCTCATTCCACAATTTTCATTCCGGAGTCAGATTTCGCAGAAGCATTTACGTGCAGACTAAAAGCAGAACAGTATTATGAATTTATTACTATGGTCTTCAGCGTTAGTAGAAAACATACTTTGAAACAAAACTGGAGAATTTACTACATACAAAATTTTATACATAGTGCACATAATAGAACTATACCATAATTGTTTAAGGCCAAGCCATTTCAACTCAGAATTTAACGTTTCAGTAATACACTCATATTTTTTCTTTTTAGTAATAAGTCTTGCAGCAGTTTTACTGGGGTCAAGTCTCACTGTCATTCATGGTTCTTGAGAAAATTCAGAACGTTATGACAGATTCGAATTTTTCTCAATTCGCGACCTTCGAAATCGCATATTCCAACTCCATACCTGCCCTTTTCAGCAATATATTCTAAGTTGTCTCTAAGTTTGCCCACAAAATAGGCTTATTACTCTTTGTAGAAAACAAAGGATTTATTTTTGTTTTCTAAAAGATCTAATTTTGATGACGACAGTATAAACAGCAGCTGTTGGTACACAATTTGATTACATTAGGTAATCACGAGCCCAAAGAAATGTTTGGTTCACTGGATTTTCTGGCTTCGCCACCTTTTTATTGAGAATCTGCAGAATCTGGGTTGGTAGACCGACGATGAGACTCTTGACGGATTAATC
Organism: Protaphorura quadriocellata; assembly: GCA_034698945.1. Lineage (NCBI taxonomy): Eukaryota > Metazoa > Arthropoda > Collembola > Poduromorpha > Onychiuridae > Protaphorura > Protaphorura quadriocellata. The sequence continues at coordinate 39,998 of JAQGCA010000156.1, read as the reverse complement.
GTCATATTTTATTTGTTAAGTTAGTTTTCTGATTTGTTCAGAGTTCATTTGTAGAACGGACCCCAAGGTGAAGGATTTAGTGATGGATTTGTCAGTATTGAAGCAGGACATCAGGACTTTGGAAAAGGTATTTGGAAACAGTCATGAAAGATTCCGAGTAAAAGCTGTTTCTTTGGATGAATTGACGTGTACATTTATAACTCAGAATGGAAGAAACCACGAAATCATGGGGAATATCACTGTAAGTTTCCATTAGTCTTACATGTTATAGGTATTACACGTATGGTTTACAGTTTGGAATATATTTATGTTTTCTTTCTATTTTTTAAGTCGACCTACCCTCAGACACCACCCATTTGGTTTGCTCACGGTGACTTTGAAGAGACAACCATTATTTCGAACGCACTTGAGATGCTGAGCACTACGACGGGTTAGCTTTTATAAATTAATTGTGAGTCCATAAAACCACTTTTTATAAAAAAAAATTAAAACGACCTGTGGCCACAAATGTTTCGGCAGTTGGGGTCACTGCTTTTTAACTAGGACTAGATGCATAGCCTGTAATGAAATAATTTTATCTGTTGACGAAACTTTCATATTCGCCACCGGGCACTTGGAGTTATTAATTATAAATAGATTATGTGAAATTACTCATTAGGATTCGTTTTATATGAAAAGTGGTTTCCTTGCAAGTGTGTAATCGTAGTCCTAACGCAATTTTTGTCCGCTTTCCTGTAGGATCGGGCAATCATATTTTTTCACAAGTAAAACTCTTGCTGAATGTATTATGCCCTGAATTTGGTCTTCCTGAACCAATAAATGATTTGGAGATGCTAGCCCCTGAAATTGAAGTAGACGCTGGTCTTGGTTCCAGTTCTGGAAGCATTAATAGTACAGCTCATTCCAATTCCACTCCGAGTTCCTCCGCTTCATCTTTTACAGACTACAGATCCGCAAATGAATGTCCAGATGCTATGGAATTGGACCAGAAGGTTGATGAGGATGACGGTGACGATGACGAAGGTCTTCATTTTGATTTTGGAATCTGTGATGAGGATTCACCTTCAACTTCAACTTCAACTCAACCTAAACCGCATAACAAAGCGAAGCAGTACGACTGTGTTCCGAGCCTAGAATCCAATAGGCTTATCAAAGAACTGAGACAAATTTTTCGGTCTGAATCGTATAAAAGAGGTGAATATTTTGGAAGGGCACTACTAATAATATAATGGCGGAGCATATTTTAATTTTCCTTTCTCCTATAATTTCAGGATCATATACTATTGAGTTGAATGACGAAAACTTGCACGAATGCAGCGTGCGTGTGAAGCGTTCTGCTTTTGTTCCAAATCTCGTGTGTTTAGACGACACTGATGACAAAGATTATATCCTTCTCAACTTAACATTCAACGTAAGATTTTTTCTGATACTAAGTACAGTCGGACCTCTGGAGTCGTTACGACTTTGGCACATTAAGACTGAAACGGTATTCAGATGTTTTTTAAGTAGTATTTTCTGTTCTCTCATTGGGACCACTGGATTGTGTCAGGATATGCGAATTTTAAATATTTTCATAGAACTATCCTGTGGAGCCTCCAATTGTTCGAGTTGTTTATCCAACAATTGTCGGGAACTGTGTCCTTTCGGGTGGATCCATATCCATTGATAAGCTTACAAAGACGGGCTGGAAATCAGAATATACACTGGAGGCAATAATTTTAGAAGTTTCGGCAGTCGTCGTGAGCTCAGAGTCAAAACTTGGGTTTGACACTGATCGGGTTGCCTGGGTATGTTCATAATGTACTAATGTTGAAATTAATTGGTAGTTTTGGTTTCGGCCGATTTTAATATTACCTTAATTTTGAATAAAAGACTGAGTCCTGCTTGGCTGCATTTGTTATACTTTGTATGTAGCCCGTACGTACGCCCTAGCATTGAGCACATGTAAATTTATTCCGGAGCAGTTATGAACCTTAACATAAGCTGTTCAGGAGGTCGGGGGCTACAAACCTACAACATATCAAAAGTGCAGCCACATCTAACGGCCTACCTTTTACGTTTTTGTCTTAATAACTGTTCTGTGTCATTTCAGGCAATCGCTAAGGAAGGTGAAGTTGGATCTGTGGCTCCAAATTTTTTGAAAGCATTCTCACCCGTTCTTGTGAAGAATTTGGCCGAGTCAGAGTGTATGGATGTAGTGAAACCAACTGCCCTAGTTTCTCTGCCCTACTCGTGAGTCTTCAATTTCTTATTAGTTAATTTAGTCATTGGATTAAAGCAAATATTAAGGAAGTGCTTTTTCTTTGTTTTTAAATATGACTTCTACTTTATTTGACAGGATAAATCTGTTAGAGGAAATGGACTACAAGTTCATGGTTCTACAAGTACTTTCTGATAAATCTCCATCGAATCGCTTCATGTCGGAACTCCGTATTGTACTATTTGCTGCTGCTGCGCTTGACCCAAACCGTGAGAAATGTCTCCAACCTTTCCCAGCATGTTTCTACGACCCAATTGGAAAGTGCAGCCAATTCGACAAATTGTACAGCCATGCCAGTTCGCTTCCGTCATTTGAGAAGATCAAGGAGGACACGAATCTGCCGTCTTTAACATGGCAACTACTTCACTGGATACTCACAAATCCATTGTCACTTGAACCGCTGATTGATGCTATTCCGGAAACTATGGCGGAGTTGAAGAGAAACACTGGTCTCGAATTACCTGTTCCTGACAACGTGAATACTTTCATGTTTAACATTGTTCGAACAAAACCGAAAAAACAATTTCTTGTAGCAAGGGAGAACCATGGCTCAGCATTTGCATTTCACGGATCCCCAATAAGAAATTTTCACTCAATCATTCATCGTGGGCTGATCAGCGCATTGAATGTACGAAGTGCCTATGGTGTTGGAACTTATCTTAGTTCTGACTTGAAAGTGTCCAGAACTTACAGTTTTGGTGGGTCAAATTTAAATATGTATTGTGTAGCTGTCTGTGAAGTCATCAATGCTCCAAATCTGAAGCGCCCGCATGATTCATACTTTGTTTGCTCAGAGGATGATTACATGCAGTTGTCACACATTTACCTCTTTAAACCGAACGGGTGCCAGCAGCCGACTTAGACTTCTAATTCTAATCACAGTCGACGGAAGTCTGTATTGTTTGCGAACCACTTTCCAGAATATATTTTGAATCTTTCGTTCAACCTTGTAACTTATAAGAGAATATATTTTATACGGAAACCAATTTCGTTGTCTTTCGAGTCATCAGAACTTGCGCTGATCTTTGATGTTACTGCAGGACTAACTCATTCTTAAATTCTATGGAAATATGTTTAAGTTGAGAGACTATAATAGAGAATATTACATACTCTTACGAATTTATAATGTCACGGCAAACACCATGTTGTTCTTTACTATATACTGACTGACAATTAAAATAGTATTTTTTGCAACCAGCGCATTCGATGAACATAACCATTCTCATTGTATAGTCCCGGATATTTATGTTGTGTGAGCTATGAAGTTAAAGTTAATGACTAAAATAAACTGCGAGCAGTAGAGATGCGAAAGGCGACCTGACAGAGAAAAAGAGAGAAATGTAAAAGACAGCCCCTGACCGTCGGAATGTGTATTGAGGCGCAGATATAAGAAAGTAACTGACCGTCCGGAAGTGCAGTGAGTTAGAGGTAGACAGCCACTGACCGCCAAAAGGTCAGAAGAACGAGTACAATCGCAAGCTAATCGGAGAAAACTTTTGATATTTAACTTATGTTCCATGGTTGAACCGGATCTCAAAAGCTAGTTATCGACAATGCCCGGCAGAGTCAAAGACACTTCGAACATGTATACCAAATTTCAAGCCAATCCATCAAGTAATGAAGCGAGTACAATTGGAAGCGCAACTGAACAAAACGTTTGATATTTATCTCATAATCCGTGGTTGAACCGGATGTCAAAAGTTAGTTACCGACAATGTACGGAAAAGCCAAGAGGCGTAGTTGAAAAATAAACAGTTGCGACTGGGTGGCAGCCCGTGGTAAAAGTATTAAGGAAGTGGTTGAGAGGTCCTTTGGATTGGGCGAGAGGGTGTGGTGAGTGGTTGAAATGGAGTGCGGAGTGGCTCATAGGTTCTAGTAAGTGGCTGACGGATTTGTATAGAGTGGTAGAGAGGTAATAAATAGTGGTCGATAGATTGTAGAGAGTGGCTAAGAGGGAGTAGGGAGTGATTGAGAGGGTGTAGAGAGTGGTCGAGAGGGAGTGGAGTGTGGCTGAGATCCTCAGACACCATTCTCAGCGACCTCGGCCTGAGAAGAGATGGAGTTTAAATGGGAGTCCTTTGTTATTAGATCGGGATGACCACATAACGTTAAGAGATGGGGAAAACTACATAACGTTAAGGCATGGGGACGAACACATCATGACCTCTTGACCTCATGTTGGAGAGATGGGTGTTGCCCAGCTGCCCCTCATGATAGGAGATGCTTCCTCTAAAATGCAATTATATACTTTTGTTGGAGAGATGGTTGTTGTCCCTCGTGTTGGAGAGATTGATATTGACAAGCCACTCACTACACAATTGTGGTAAGAATCGGATGAAGCATAATATCATGTAGAATTGTCCCTAGTCCTCTCACCTAGGAACATAATTTAAAATTTTCGCTTTGCCATTCCTGAGTAGTCATAAAACTAACTAGGAATATGTCATCCCGTCAACGGTTGTGCCACAGAAAAGCGAGCGAAGCGAAGCTCATCATCCCGTCTTTTGAAAAAGAAATGGTGTGATTTTATCGCCCTGTAGAATAGGATTTCACGGTAGATTAAGACTGAAAACACAGTAAACCAATACCTTGCACAGGAAAATTATATCATGCACAGTAAATTAATATGTTGCACAAGAAAATAATATCTCGCCCAGTAGAATAATATCATGTTAAATTGCTACACATCTTTTTAAATGGGGGACTCTGCCCCCCAACCCCCGCCGGGGCTCTGCCCCTTGGCCTCGTAGTGTAATATTCCGACCTTACACGGTATATGACTTTACGCAAGCGTCATTAGAAGAAAGACCATTTAACTATTTTTCATGTACAATTAATAACAAATATTCCAGATTTTCAATCATTTCATCACCCTTCCAAGGAAGAATTTCCATGGCAACGGCAGAGTTTGTTTACGTCAGTTCTTCTGATAGGCAAACTACTCGGTTGCTATAGAAATTCATCCCATGCCACATACCCATACCCTAGAACTCGAGTCTAAGGGGACACCCCTTAGCAGTAAACGGTCAAAATGTAGTCAGTGCACAACTACACCCCCAGGAGAATCTCCCCTGAAAATTACGGCTCGATCGGCCCAGTAGTTCCGGAGAAAAGCTCTGGACAAAAAAGAGCTTACTGAGCTTATTAAGCGAGCGAAGCGCAGCGAGCGAAGCGAGTGGAGTGTAGCGAAGCTTTTCTGTTCCACTAGGTGGTCCGAAAACGAGTTGTATCTCTTCCATTTCGCTACACTCCACTCGCTTCGCTCGCTGCGCTTCGCTCGCTTAATAAATGTTGCTTCTGGTTCGACAGTCTGAAATATTGTGAAAGGTGCTTATTTCGTCCAAAAAACCACATTTTTCTTTTTGTCGAATTTACGAAATACCTAGTAATATTTGCTTGCCGCTCCGTAACTTATCATATTTAAGTATATCGTTCTATATATGCTATAATTAATATAGCACAACAAAAAATCACCCTCGGTAGAGAGAATAATGCTAAGCGCGAGACAAAAAAAATCGCTGTCTAGAATGCATGCAGCTTTAGACTATGCGTTGATTAAGATAGACTGTCTATAGTCAAGTAGCCCTAGTAGTAGTCCGATCTCGTTGTCCAAGTGTTGTTAGCCGGAGCTATGGCCCAAAGGTCATGCATGCCTAGTTCGATCGAACAGAATCGCTGACAGAATCCGATGAGAAATATGGCGTATGGCCGGCGACAGACAGACACACACCAAGGGCAATTGTATAGCTCGGTCGTTCGCCCTTTCGCAATACATTTTAAAAGAAATTGTCCTCTTTTGGTATAATTGTCCTCCGTTGCATTTTGATATATGTATTAGCGTTTTATGTAAACGAAATTGCGACTACTGATTACTACTTACGATTCTTCTGATAGGATTAAAAAAATTACTCAGTCAGAGAGTGAGCGCTCGCATAATTTTGTTTCTATTGTTCTGCTAAATAATCCTGTAATTCGTTCAAATAGTTTGATATAGCGCTTCAGTAATTAGAATTTTTAGTGATGTACAAGAATCTACCATTACATTGAAAGTATTTGTAAGTTAAATATTCGTTTGTGTTATTAAAATTTGGAATTTTTGTTAAAATGGTCAAACCTTCACGCTAAGTATGGCGGAGTCTGAAAAAATAGCACTGGTTGTAGCTGCGTGTCTCAAGTCTCAATCGCAAAGTGTAGTCGCGAACGGCTCTTTACCAGACATAGAAAAAGTCTTGGATTTTGATGTAAAAAGGCTAGTTAAATGCGATTTGATGACGCAGGATAGTATTAACTTAAACGAAATGTAGCTGATATATTGAGACAGAACTAACGGTTCGGTTGTAAAATCCAAGTTTCTTGTAACTAAAAAAATATGAAAAGATCAAACTTGTAAACTAGAAGTTACGAAAAATGTTTCAGATAGTTATCGACGTGATTTAAAATATTCTACCGATAGGTTGAATTCTCTCATGTCTAAGCCTATTCAGAAATGTATTCTTCGACCTTCGACAGGGAAAATAACATCATCATTAATGGCATTGAATTTAACTGTATATGCGTGAACGGTGAACCGCATAGAGACTAATGCCTACAAGTAGTAAGGATGAAACTCGCCTCTCTCTGACTTGCACGTTAGGCTGTTTAGTTCTCAATTTGTTTTAACTAACATGCAGATAAATTGATTCTTTGTGTATTTCATTCGTGTTAAATTCTTTTCGTAATATGAAACCTTCATTAAGCAGTATTTAAAAATGGGTATAAATGTTTAATTCACGATTTAGTTTAAATTATAAAATATTCGACTCATGTGTTTGTATTCGTGTTAATTCGACGTGAATGTTTAAACTCAATTTTATGCAGGAAATTTTTAAATGGTTTGTGAATCAGTTACTTTGTGGAATAATTGTACCTCTTCTGCTAACTTCGTCAAAATTATTAGCTCAATTTGATCGTTCTTGTCAGTTAAGTATTGTTTAATTAAGTAACCTAATGACCTATTATGTTTTTATAGGGTGTTGCGTCTGAATAAATTGAATCGAATTGAATTACGATAGGAAAATGGCGAGTGTCTGAGATGTGTCCAATGTGAGACGATTTCCCAGTCACAGTCACGTAGTTCACCTTGTTCCACTTCCACATGGGCACGAAATTCGAATGAAATCTTCTTTGTGTTGAAATTCAATTAATTTCATTTTCAAAATTTCATATTTTGATTAAAATGGCAATGTGTGACGCTCCTGACGACATGGAGATGGACGTGGACAATTTTATGGGGAGCGGAGAAACTATCGGAATTGAAGAAATCCATACGGATTCTACTTCTCATGATTCAACAGAATTAAATCAAACACATTTATTTTCTCTTCCAGTGGAAGTAAGTTAAAATCAAATAATTAATTACTTGTTTATTGTAATTACTAATTAATTAAACATTTTTGTAGACTAGAAATGTATTAACTTTAACTAATTTCGTAGCCAACAAATTGTGATCTTTGTATTGTAGAAAATTGTAACTTTTCTCTGGACTAATTTTTTTTCAGATCCATGAAAAAATCCTGGGATTTTTAGACGTGTCCTCATTGATAAATTTTCGATTAGTTAGCAAACACGCAAAGTATTTGGTTGAACAACCAGCTGTTCTCAAGAAACTTCCAATTTACATATCATGCAGGGAACGTCGAAATGAAGTCTTACTCTCCAATGTTTCCTGGAACAATTTTTCCATAGAAATCCATTCTTCTGATAGTGCTGAAGACTTGGTTCCATTGCTTAATCGTACACATAATAATAATAGTTTGTTGAAAAATGTCAAGTTCATTTTTAAAGCCCGACATCACACTAAAAGTACAATGAGCGACATCCTGTCCAATGTTGGAACACAATTGGAATCTCTGCACTTGTACGGAAAAGAGATGCTGCAATTTGCGTACGGCAATTCTTGGATTCGACTGGGTTGCAGGGAAATACCCCCTCAGAATTTATTTTTATTAAAGCATCTGAATTTAGAGATTGGGCGATTAACGGATCTTGACAATTCCATGGGATTCTTGCAATGTTTAACTGATTTTTTCCTCCAAAATTGTCCAAATCTGATCACCGTGAAGTTACCCATTGGGTAAGTCTGATTTTGAATTAATCGCCGTGTATTTATCGTGGTGGATGTACACGCTGCCCATTTACTTTACTTTAATATTATTTATTTTTTCTAGATTTCCACTTCAACTTCCACTTACAGCATATGTTCCTCCTATGCCCTACGATCATACCGAAGATTGTAGAATTTTGTTGGATTTTTTGGAACGGAAGAAGGAAACCGGATCTACGATTCTCTTCGATTTTTGCTCGGATACCAAATGCCTCGGTGATAGTGGGAATGTACCGATTTGGCCGTATTTATTGAACGATCGTATTCTGATTCAAATGGCTACAATTTGTGAATCAACCGGCGGTCTATTCTATAATGTTCCAAGCTCGGCTCTACCAAATTCTACTGAGCAATATTTTCTGACTGATAAAGAAAAACATTGCTTAAACAATTCAGTTAAAAGTGTACTTTCTGTTAATACAATGGCAGTACATCTCGAAAATGCCTACGTTCCACCGAACACCACTATTCAATTATCAGTCGTTGGTCTGAGGAATAAAAACGGATACAGCAATATCAGAATACCCGCGGATTTAAACATTTCATCTATTTCTGTACATCAAGAAAAGAACCGCCTTACAAGGGTCTACGAACAGAACAAAGTATACGATGAATTATTTTGTGTCTGCCGACCAACTGTAACCGAATTCCAAGTTTTCATACGCATCCCAAGAGAAGACTGGTGGTTTGGCCAGTTGAGCAACTTGTATCCGAATTTACGAAAACTACACGTGGGGAACTCACGAATAAAAACAATTAACTTTGGCTTACCTTTCACTGACTTGGTACACTTGGAAGACCTTACTCTTGACAATGTGTCGATTGCGTTTGACCAATTTGAGAGTGCCTTGAAAGCAGTCACCGTTCACCCTTTCATTGCTTCAATGAAACGTAAGTGTATAATTTGAATGGTTTAAATTATCGCTATCACTATTTATTAAATTAGTTAGAATTATTGTTTCTGATTATTTCAGGATTGGTCCATTTACGCCTTCTAAACGCCTCATTGGACAACGTTACTGATTATTGTTTCCAAAACTTATTTAGTGAAATGCAACCAAAGACATTTATTTTGAAACTGAGAAAACCAACTTTGATTACTTTTAAAAATGGTATTTGTAGTCTGGCTTCAGTTGAAAGTGAGTTCAAAAATACCGTGGAACATTTCGAGTGCTTTATTCCCCGTGGTAGTACTAGAGGAGATATGAATTCATTTGTCAAAAATTTTACACACCTTAGGAAGTTCCGGATTCACGATATTTATGAGGCAGATTAAACATAAGACCATCATTGTGTATTAACAAATAATTTTAAATACCTCTCATGACTCATGATTTTTTAGTGAGTCAGAGGTCTAGTGTTATGTGCTTTATAATTTTTTGTTTGCCTTTCTTAGTAGTGGTCTTTACCATATATATATATAGCAATGACCCAAAATTCCCTTCCGGTAGCGTTCGCATTGAACAGGTGTATTCGTGTATTATCAATTCTTAGTTAGTTGGTTTATTAACGGATGGATAACGGATAATGATATTATTAGTTCGTTAAGCTCGCAAAAAGTTCGGTGAAATACTTGTTTAATTAAATTCCGGTTACACTTTGTCTCAAGCTCAATTTAATGTATAATTATATTAATAGTTTAACTGTAGGAGTTGGAACCAATTATTAGTATGTAGTTCGAAATATGCTGTTATTGATGCCAACACCTCTGTCATTCAGCCTTAAGAGAATACTCTCTTAAGTAACTGTAACTGTACAGTATTCTATACAGTTGGCTGGGTTAGGGCTTCCATGAATGAAGTGTGTTACTGTAAAATGGTAAAATGTGTATTGAAATACTTGAATATTTAATAAATCTAGTGTCTTAAAATAATCATGAGCGTACGTAATCAATAGATTTCGAATAACGAAAAGAGTTATTGATTATTTCATCTTCAGAAACTTTAAGTATTTACATACCGACCCCACAGAAAAATTACCACTACATCCAAATCCAAGAAAAATGGTGCAATAGTACAATTTATTGATTTTGCAATTGAGCCTCTTTCATTTTTAAAACGAAATGAGTAATCATACGCAGGTTAGGCGCACTTGGTAAATTCTCGTAGAATGTTATGATTTTGAGAATTTCCAGCTGCATAATAAAATATATTCAGGCGAATATTTATTCGGTTGACAAAAAACTGCCCAAATATTTGCTACAGTCCTGGGCGATTTCGTGGTAGAGTTTACCCGAGTATTCCGTACACTACCAGAGATGAGAGAAAGAGGAGTTCTCTTTCTCTCATCTCTGACACTACTCGATTCAATAACCTGTACTTGCACGTGGTCAATATACTTGAGTTTAATTTAGTTTCCAGATTCGATACTAATCTACAAAAGGTCGTCAATTCTCTAATTGGGCAACATCCGACATATTTTTGAACATTTTATCATACGTAAATATTTCGATTTTTAACAAAAATAAAATTACATTTGAACCCGGCATGATGTTTCTGATAGAAATTATGTTTGAATTTACCAAGAAGGAAATACTCACTGAAGTGTTCTGAAATTATTTTACCCAAAATGCACACTTGTTACAAAATAAAATTCTGGAAAGAAATGCAGCGAACAATTGCAATCGGCTCCAAGAAGTTAAAATTACAAAACCGAAAATAAACAGGCTACAATATAATTTATTTTCAAATACGATTTCAAAATGCACTGCTTAATATGTGCTCATTTTCTTATTTCTGGAAGTTTCAAAATCATTAAACATTGACGCTTCAATCACAAGAAACGGATTTGAATGTGGACCGTTTTCCAAGACTAAATGCGAAAACTAATGCGAAATGCGAATGAGTCTTACGTAATTGTAGAGTAATTGTAGACTATATATCTCTGTTGAAATCAACTGGGCAGTCAAAGACTTATTCTGGAAATTGCATTTTCCAAAGGGAAATTATTACCCAGAATGCAAAGTACCGAATGCACTTTCGAATTTCAAAAATACAAGTTGCAAAACACAAAAAAACAGTACTATAAAAACTAAAAACAGTACCTTCAGAATAATACTGCCTATCTTTTCGGTATTAAATGACTACGTGAATAATTCTCGTGCTGTATTTCATTCTAGTACAGTATGTAATTTATCTTAAGCATATTTTCCGAAAACTTCAACACTAGCTGCAATTTTACTCTATCTGTCTTCCATATCATTGGGTTCCTGAAAAATTTAGATTACGGAACAACGTTTTCCATTTCCATGGTCATATTGTCCAAGACGTAGTTTTCTTGTTTACAAATCAATTATTAAACTTTAGAGGCTCGTCCTGCTAGAGCTCTTTAAAATCGTGTCAAAATTGAAATTGGCAAAGTTTGCTAATATCAAAATTTCAAGGAAAAGAACAAACTCCGACAAGTTTTAAATTATTCCGATTCCCTTTTCTGACTCCACTTATAATTGTAGTGTTTACAGATCCAGGGAATCAGTGATGGCGTAGAAATCTCATAGGACTTGATCTAATTAAATATTATTGGGCGTCCACATTCTTCAGCCATATTGTAAGGTGTGAAGACTGTAATTTTTATTTCAATCGTTCATGGTCAGACAAAATAATTCCAATATTAATTAATTTAGGCGTTTATTTCAAATCGGAGTCTCGTAAGATAATGTTACGAATCCTACGATAACCTAAGCAACTTTAAAAAATTAACCTGATTGTTATAATAGCCAACTTTGAGAGTAGCCCACCCGTTGAATTGACGGATATCACAACGTAAATTGGACTTTCCGATACGGTAAAAATGTACAATGTTTTGTGGAAAGTTTGACTGTTTTATAAAACCTGCAGAACTGATGGCACACGATTGAATCCCAAACAACTGAAAACAAGTGTACAACAATCGACAGAATGGATCTGGTTAAAAAGGAAATCAGAATTCTGGAAAAAGTATTCGGGAAGGCTCATGAACGATTCCAATTAGAGAAGAGCTGCGCGGATGAGCTAACATTTGTATTTGTGGGAAAGAATGAAGAAGAACATGGAATCACTGCAAACATCCCAGTAAGCTGAAAATTGCTAATTTAATTGCCACATTTAATTGAAGTGGTTCGCTTGATTTAAAAAATTATCTCCGAACAAGGTGCGTTACCCTCAAACACCGCCAGTCTGGTTCACTCTTGGCGATTCTGAAGAGACAGCCATTATTTTCAACACACTTGAACGGTTGGGAGTTACTACAGGTTAGGAATGACTGACAACGATATAATTGAATGAAATCATAGAAATTTTGAAGGAAATTTTGAGGAGTACGAAGGATTCTAAGTCGCTGACCTCCAGAACTCAAACAATGAGATGTCCGGGGTTTCACCGATACAAAATTTTTGAAGGGAGGGGGAGGACAGTGCAACAAAAATCGGCCAAATCGTATGGGTGTTAATTGACTTATCGGTGCCTTTGTGTCCTCTCTGTCCTCAATCACTCTAACCTTTGTCACTTTATTATTTATTGAGCGAGTGAAGTAAAGTGAGCGAAGCGAACGGAGGGTAGCGAAGCTTTTTATGTTCCACTCGATGGCATTTTGCGATGTCGCGCTGTTGCACTGTCATTGTCATGCCCACCGCTGATATTGAAAAATTCTTCAGCATGTCCACTCAGGTTCCACTCGATGGCATTTCGCTATGTCGCGCTGTTGCACTGTCGTTGTCGATTCAACAGTATGTCGTAAAGTTTGTGCTGTCGCATTGTTCGCTCTGTACCAGTACAGATATCGTACTCTGTACGATGGAGAAGTCAAAAGATTTGAGAAGACATAAAGAGAAAAAGCGGATAGCAGAGAAAGGGAACCTCGAAACCTTGGAGCAAATGGAAGAGCGATGAGGAAAATTGCTATTATACATGAAGCAGGTGATGACAATATAGAAAATTGAAGAGACGGAAGGATAAAGTGCGACTAGCAGCAAAAAGAAATAATGAGACATTGGAGCAAAAGGATGAACGTTTGAAACAAAATCGAGAACGAAGAGCAATGAAAGAAAACATGGCTAGGCTCCCAGAGTATTCGAAATATTTTCAATCGAACTTGCATTACTTTGAATAAAAATATGTAAACTTTTAATCTGTCGTTTCGAATTTCAATGTTTTTTGGTTAAAGTATTTTTAAAAGTGCTTCTAGAGTATTCAAAATATTTTCAATCGATCTTGCATTATTTTAAGTAAATATATGTTAACTTTTTATCTGTCGTTTTGAAAAACGTCGCGCTTCGCTTCGCTTCCATTCGCTTCGCTCGCTCTTTTGTGGTGTAACCGGCACGGGACGACATACATCCTAGTTTAACCGCACTAGAGCGACCAGGAGGTGATAGAATGAGTAAATTATATCAACATTATGTTTTGGTATGAGAGACAAGAGGTTATAGTTATAGCCCGCCGCGCCATTCAGTAACATTGTATCGCATCGCTGACACGTTTTGCAGAAGTACTCCATCATTTTCGTAATAATGTGGAGGGCGTAGGACTGACATTTTTTCATTCCGCCAACTATTGACTGGTTGAGATTTGTTTTTTAAAGTCAAGTCTATTACTAAAACTTTAACTTTGTTGGCTCAATGCAGGGACAGATAATCATATTTTATCACAAGTGAAGATACTTCTGAAGGAACTATGCCGAGCATTTGGTCTTGCTGACCCTACACATGACCTAGAACAATTAGTCCTGGAGGGTAGCAATGACGATATTCCTGGTTCGAGTGGTGGAAATAAAAGTCCTCGACCGCAGAATTCCGATTCGAATGCAAGCTTCAAATCCTCCGACTCCCCATCATCATTTGAAGACTACAGTGCACAAGATGAATCACCGTTGGACTCAATGGAGTTTGGGGCGGATCACGATGATGATGAGGAAAGCGATTCTGAGTTTGATGAAATGGATTGCGATATTTTCACTGAGTGTTTGGGGGAAGACAATAAACTTACTGATGAAAATAAATATATTACAAGAACCCAAGAAGATGCCACCCGAGTTATGCAAGAACTAAAGAACATCTATCGGTCGGAATCGTACAAGAAAGGTGAATTTAGATATTTAAGAAATCCTGAGTTTTTAGCAGAATCAAATATCCTATCGTTTTTGAGGATTTGTTGAAATATATAGTTCGAGATGCTGCTGAATTGACTTTCTCGCGGCCGTAATCGCAAACTATGTTGCGTGCAATGGGAAAATATAATTTTTCGCACCTTCTGTACCTTCTTGGTAAGTTGAAATAGGAAGTTGAAATGTTTGCCTTTTTATTTCAGGAATTTATAGCATTCTGTTTGCCGATGAAAGTTTACAAGAATGCAACGTTCGATTTAACGATGTGGACAAAGAATGGGCACTTTATGAGGATCTTGTTACTTTAAATGAAATGGGGGCCGAAGATTTCATTTTTGTGAACGTGAAACTCTATGTATGAATACACATTAACAATGTCCGTCTAAAACCAGGATATTATATACGTCACAAAGTTTTTATTCCAATTTTCCGGAATAGACAAGGGTGTCGTTCATTGGCGTCAAGTATTTACATTCGCGATTTCAATAGCAATATTTTGAGGTCTATGAACTAATCGTGAAGCCAAATACCTTATAACTTTGTTGACGACAGATGCTTTCTCAATAATTGTTTTTGTATAACCATTAAAACATAGTGAATATCTTGTAATTCAATTATTTTGAGAGATACAGCTAACTTCTATACACCGGAATTTCTTTCGGAGGAATGAACCGAAGGCAACTGTTGGCTACAGACAAACAAATCGTTGTGGAGATTAAATAAATAATAGTACGCCGATTCGGATATAAATTAACGTAATTGTAATAAGGAAATGTAACTGCGAGGAGGATCGTTATAAAGAAGTTTTTGTAGTTGTAATGAAATGTGATGAAGGTTCAAATACGGAAAATTTAATGGTGCATTTTGTTATACAGAAATACCCTGCGAACCCTCCAATTGTTCGAATTATTCATCCAACGATGAGCGGATGCACTCTTCGTCCGGATGGTACTGTTTCTATTGAATTACTTACAACGAAGGGTTGGACACCAGAACATACGTTGGAAGGAGTTATTTTAGAAATTTTGAAAATGCTATGCACAGCAAGAGTTGATTTTGCAGAAACTAATCTGGCATCCGAGGTACGTGTGAGGTCAAACATTAAAGAACCTTTTGACTTTAAAACTGACTAAATGTTACAAATAACTTCACGTACGCGATAGAAGCCTTAATTGTCCACACTACAAATATTTCCTTCATAAAAGAAAACATTCTATTTACGACATGCCTTCCAGAATTCTTTTCATCAATTCAAATTAATCAGAATGTTAGTAGGCGCCGCTGTGACTGCTAGAATAGTGTGAAATCAAGATTGTCTGCAGCCTGAGGTTCGCCGAGCAAGCTCGATATTGCTGAATTGGCCACTAATTTCACTTCCCAAAAATGTGTACTATGCTGCAGAATTAAAAAAGAATGGCACAGTAACTGGCGGTTTATATTTCCATTCAAATTAATCGTTAATTTTATGAGTGAATGTAGTGACGCTAAAATCTATAGTATACTATTTCAAATATTTTAGAAGTTCTGCAAAGAAGCTACCAAATACATTGGACAGACGGCACTCAATCCAGCTTTTCTGAAAACGCTAGCTGCGACCGAATGTGGAGACGCGAAGAAACCGCCGGCTTTGGCGTCACTTTCTTACACGTTAGTAGAATTTTTGGGTTTCTAGTCCAATATCCTAATAGAGCTCAAACGTGAGTGTATTATTGTTCATGTCCATCTTTATTCTACATTTTGTTCAAGGTAGACTAGGAGAGAACCCGCCTTCCGCGGGTTTCTGCTGCCTGTCTCTTTTCCCTGTACCTTTGCAATCCCCTTAAGCTCCCCTTGAAAATGACATCTCAATTAGACGTATTGAAACATATTTTCAGAGTGGTCGAGGACAAAGGTCAGATCAACATTTCATATGACATTACTCTGTCTATTGATCTCCTGAAACTTTCAAGGTATCAGTCATGAAAAGAAGTCCCTTAGTTTGGATGGAGATAAACACACATAGTCACACATAGTCCTTCTTCATGCTCTCAGCTAACAAAGATTTGTGTAAAAAAAATGGGAATTACTCATATAGGTCACAGTCAAAAGTCAGAAAGTCAACACGCTATGTATTTCAGTAATTCCCTTGGCCTCGCGCAGATGTCTCTAGGAGGTCACCTTACCAGGTCATGGGCCAAGGTCAGAACAACAACCGACATAGCTCTGCGCAAGTATCTCCTGAAAATGGTATCATGCCTTGTAAATCGGTCCAGTATTTGAACAGACCAGCGGACACACACATATATCACGATAGGCCAGAGGTCAACGATCAGATCGACTTCTGACAAACCCTAGACTCTGCGCAAGGGTCTCCTGAAAATTCTAAGATATCGTTCATGAAAATTGGTAAAGTAATTTGCGACAGACAGTGCACGTTAATATGTTATACTGGCAGCGTCCTGCTGGGGGAAAGCATTCTTTGTTTTACGCGAATCGGATTTTCAAGCGGAATAGCTACGTAGGTTCATCTTGGATTCTCTACAAAATGTAGATCCTTTTTGACTCACCCCAAATCATACTTTCTTGGTGTCAAACATTACGAGACCGTACAGCACATTATATATTGTATTGTAGTATGATTTATAATTTGATTACAGATTAAATATTTTGGAAGAACCGGACTACAAACACATGGTGTTGCAAGTACTTTGGAATGATTCTCAATCTAATCGTTTCATGTGTGACCTACGAATGACGTTGTTTCGTGCTGCCGCCAGTTCCCTCGAACTTTGCATGAAATGCGTCCTGCCGTTCCCAGCCTGTTTCTTTGACCCAATTAAAAATTCGAAGCAGTTTTCTACACTAGTCCAACATACACTTTCAATTCCACCTTTACCGAAAATCTTGGAGGAAACAGAACTTCCCGTCTTAACTTGGCAACTCATTCATTGGATCCTCACTAATCCACTGTCTCTTGAACCACTGACTGCGAATATCCCAGAAACTGTGAAAAACTTGCAGCTCATTACAGGTTTAAAATTTCCAACTCCGGACAACAAGACCATTTTCATGTTCAATATTGTTCGAACACAACCAAAAAAGCCATTTCTTGACGCGAAACAGAAGTACCGTTCGACTTTTGCATTTCATGGATCTCCATTGACAAATTTTCATTCCATCATTCATCGTGGACTGATCAGTGCCCTGAATGTACGGCGTGCTTATGGTTATGGCACTTATCTTAGTACTCAGTTGGAGACGTCAAAAGCCTACAGTTGTGGATATTTTAGCACTGCGACAAGTTCGCAAAATCCGAGTCCTTATTGTGTAGCCATTTGTGAAGTCATCAAAGGACCAGAACTCAAACAACATGCTGGTGATTTTTATGTCTGCCCCGTGGATGATTATATGCAATTATCACACATTTTCCTATTTAAGCCGCACACGACTGGAAACATCTTCATTTGATCCAACAGCTATTTTTCGAACTAATTAGTTGTTTTCAAATGGATGTAATGTAATCTAGAAATTCCTTACTAGGATTACGCATTTCTCTATAATGCGTTTGGAATGTCTCATTAAACTTACTACTGGATGGCATTTTATTTTATTATTCGGTTTCTTCATCACTTCTTTTATCATCTATTTAATTAAGTTAATTAATTAGTCTGTCCAAAAAGAATAGAGAAAAACCTTTAATTTTGAGTATTGATAATTCAGGGCTAAGTCGAATAGCTACTGGTAAAGTCAGGGCCGGACTGGCCATAAGGGAGGTCGGGCGATCGCCCGGTGCGCCCCTGTAAATTTAACATTAGGGGCATGGAAGTAATTAAGGCGCCCTTTGCGTTTGCCCCATGCGCCTAATACAAACCGCCCTGGGCGCCCCTGGGTTGCCAGTCCGGCCCTGGGTAAAGTCGAATTAAATATGGAGAAATGCCCTTAGGCTAGTTCACTATAACCAGAGGAAAAATTTTCGAATTATCAGTTTTTGTCCACCCTGTATATAAACATTGAGTACCCGGATGTTTTAAGAAGCCATCAAGATTTTTCTGCCTTTCACGTTTGCATCGCAATTTCTAGGCGCGGAGTCGGGAGTTGATTCAAAATTATTTGGGTAGTGTGAGTTGAAGTTTTCAATTTTTAAATCGGAAGTTTTGCAAAATTCAATTAAAGTAATAAACTGAGGAGTAATTGCACATTATAGACTGTGCAGATAACTGTCAGTAGTTTTGAAGGTCAGAGGTCATTTGGAGTTCGGAAAGGTCAATTGAAAGACTCGACATGTGGTTCGAGTCCAGTAACGAAATCACGGAACTCCTTCGCTCTTCTTGTCTCACTTTCTTCATTCTGGCCATTCCAATTTTATTGCCCTCTTGTTTGGCCGCTCGAGAATTCCCAGCATTTCGTCTCCAACAATTTGAACTTCATGGCACTTCTTATGGTAAACACTATAATCACATTTAAAATTTTGATTTTAAATACCTAACAATAGAAATGCCGGTATTTGGAACAGAAATCAGTAATCGTAACTGGGTTGGGTCATCGGGGTCTTTAAAGAGCTCCACTAGAAAATTTACAGAGTTCAGAGCTGCCAGGACTAAATATATTTTTTGGATAATCCTTTGGAATCCTGACATTTCGAAAGGAATTTGATATATTATATTAATGTGCTATAATTTCTTTTTGAAAATTTTCAAACTTCGAGCTAACCTAACCTACTATCTCAATTCTTGAAACAGGATAGAGTATTACCTACTCTATTCTTTTTCAAGAATTGAGATTTCCTTTATTGAGATTGAGAATTCAGAAAAGCGTTCCAAGTATCATGATTCACAAAGATCTGATAAAAAATTTGGTCCGGGGAGCTCGGGATTCAAAATTTAGTTAATCCCAGGTCAGTCGCTTGGTACAGCTAACAGGTTAAGCGTACTTATTACTGGTTGTTTGTTGGTAATTGGCACTTTAGTTTTTGTTTGTTGATGTTAAAATGATTCATTGGAATTTAAACGTGGTTGGAAAGCTTCGAAAATGCGTAACAATGAAACTCGATCACACTTGTGCTAATTTAACTAACACGACGAGTTAACAACAGTAAACAGTGCTAAGGAAACTTCATATAACTGCTTGGGTTAGTTTTAGAATGGATCAGGTTTCGTATGAAATAATAATATTAATATTCGGTTCGCAATAAGTAACAATGTCAATTTGATTTCCAGGAACAACAGCATCACTCTTGAACTACGAAACTAGAGTTTTACCTGGATCTCAGATTGTGACCTCTCCGAGGCGCTGTTATCTTGTCAAATTAACTGACTTAACAATTCGGATGTACCGGGCTTTAATCAAAGCCAGTGTCGCTGGGATAGTCATTATTGTTCCTACGAGTTTCTTGGACATAACACCCGACATCAGAGAACGAGTTCAAGAGTTGGAACATGTTATGTTGGAAGAAGCAAACTCAATTCCTGTCTATTTTATTCGAGAGACAGACGAAGTTCTGGAAATGTATGAAATGGTGAAAGATAGCTCCGAATCTTCGGGAACCACTACATCAGCTTATCAGAGTACTTTGTCTTACCATTTTTAATTGGGGAAGTATATTTTTTTTTTTGAGTATTTCATTGTGATTCATGAATTTTCACAGCCATGATACAACATATACATGGAAACGGCGTCCAGTTGGTATCTGGATCGACTATTGGGACACCGAAAGTTGTTGCGGACGCACAGATTGCCAGTATTCAAGGAGCACTACAAGGAGCCAAGTCAGACAGAAGTTTTCCAATTCTAGTTACAGCCCATTATGACAGCATGAGCCCTGCTGCTGTAAGTTTTTAATAATTCTTAAAAAACAGAGCTAGTCAGCTATCAGCGTTGGGTCTTCCCCAACCCCCTGGCAAGGGAGGTTTTTGAAATCAAAAATAAAAGGAGTCGACGGTGCAGTGCAAGTCAGCCTCCGTTTAAAATTGTAACGTTAGGTTCCTAGCCTCTACAATGTCGAACGAAAAATTGGATCTTCCTCATTAATGATACGGATCTAGAGTTCATTGACTCCTAACAATTTTAAATTTCCGTTTGGCAGGATCTATCGTTAGGAGCTGACTCGAACGGTTCTGGCACCGTTTTGCTTCTAGAGCTCGCTCGTCTATTCTCCCACTTGTATGCCAGTCCAGGTCCAACTTTAGCTAAAGTTTCAGGATGGATGGGCAAACGTCCTTCGAATTCACTTTTATTTCTTTTATCCGGAGCTGGACGATTTAACTACCACGGAACTCAAAAATATTTGGAAGATCAGGATGACTTCTCTGAAAATAGTTATCTTCAAGATACACGTCTTGTCATCTGTTTGGACTCTTTGGCCGGGCCAAATGACGAGCTCTACATCCACGTGTCACGTTCAATACGAGAGGGAACTCTTTTGAACGCGTTTATTCAAGTAAGTCCTAGTTTTAAACCATATTTTCGTTCAGTTTGTTGTGGAAATATTATATAGGCAGCCTTTGCCTCTTTACTAAGCTTGATATTCCGTACAGTACACATTGAGTCATTGAGTGGTGTTGTTATAATAATATAACTACTACAAGCAAGTGTTTTACTACTAGGGATACGGATAAGGGGCACCAGAAGAATTTAGTTTTAAGGTACTGTTTAAAGCTGGTCCTGTACACGGTACAATAATAAAACATTATTATAATCTGAATGAAATTTTTACGTATTTGGAGAGGAATTTATTTTGATTCTGAAATTATGATTATATTAATTAATTTTTCTGCCCTATTTTTAGAATTTAGTAGAAGGGGCAAAAATTCTCTACCCTGAGATAAAAGTTGAAGTAGTCCAAAGAAAAGTTCGAACCGAGAGCTTGCTGAATTGGGAGCATGAAAAATTCCACCTAAAGAAAATCAGTGCCGTCACATTGTCCTCCTACGATGTAAGTCAATCAGTCATGAAAACTAAAATCTATTGTGTGCGTGCGTATAATTTGGCGTATTGAATTCTTTGCAGCATCGCACAAAAGTCATGTCTAGTCTTTTGGACACAGTAGAGAGTGTAGATTTTGACAGATTGACGAAGAAAGCCCATGTTATTGCCGAGGCACTGGCCGCCACTAATTATAATATCTCGGACATTGGAACAGCGTTTTCAGGTTCCTTGGTAAATGATATTATGAATTTTTCAATCTTTTGTAATTGCGCAAATAATTATTTGGATCAGAGGAAATGTTAATTTTTTCTGGGATTCCAGGGCGTGTCTCGAGAATCAATTTCATCAATGTTGAATTTCGTGGCTTCCGAACCCCGTTCTGCTCAATTGCTGGCTACCAAGCAAAATACTTTTGTCCACTCACTTCGATCGGTCCTGAACAGGTAGGGTTTCTTTTGAAAAATATTGCACATATTGCTTGGAAGGATCGATATGAGATAGTATCATCTACCTCGAAAGGTTAGGAAAAAAAATCCAGTGTTATCACAGCAATCGACACCGTCATCTAGGAGAATAGAAATATTTAAAAAAAAAATTAATAAATTCCGAAATTCACGAAGTGCAGAAAATAGTACATGAATTTCCTGCACCATTTTTAAATCCTGGTGTTCTAGAATAGATAATTTGTGGATTTCGTGCCTGCTGGGTGTTCTATGGCGATAAACAATTGTAGTAAGATTACTGGTTCAAGACAAGATTACTCTTCTAAATATCTAAATAAATTCTAAAGGTCAAACGACTATTCATTTTTACAGGTTTTTACTAACAACATTGTTTCCTTGTTAGAATCGGTATGTGAGGTGATGTCTAAACTCTTTCGTTAGAATGATCCTAGTACCCAGTGTCTCCTGTTGGAGTACACTAGAGCACATTCGTATTTGTGGCACCTGAAAGATTACTTAGTTCGGTCAAGTCAGTCAGTCATTTATCTGAGTAGAAATTCTGGATATAATCCATAAATCCCGAAACGAGGACGAGACTCGACTCAAGCTCAGCCGCAGGCTTATTTAATGTAGACATGCCAAAGTTGGAAATATGGAGAGGAGTGTGAAGTGCATTGCATGGCATTGCGTAGGATCCTAGATAATCCTTTTATAAATCTTGGGATTTTGCATAATGACTTGAGTAATTTGTTCCCTTTTATTTATTCAGGTATGCCCATGATACCACGGTCTACTACATGAAGCCGGACAAACGGGATGCGAATTTGGTATTCTATGATACGACGGCTGGAACGATCACAGCTTATGAGTGAGCCGGAGTTTTTTAGTCTCCTTCTATTATTCACTTCACATAATTCGTATTTTACAATTTGAGAATAACAAAATCTTTGCTGCACAAACTAGGAAAATGGAAATCTCGTCTATCTTATTTTCGCAACGATTGAGTGAATTATCTACTAAATTAATTTATTCTCTCTTTCCTTTGTTTTAGTGTGAAGCCTGCAGTTTTTGATCTCGTTTTATCCCTCGCCATTGCTGCCTACATTGGACTTATCTACTTGGTCGTTAAGGTAAAATTTTTATCCCAATTTTTAATTTAAACTTAGTTCTAAGTTATCTCTCTAGTAGAGTAGACACATTTTAGCCTCACGTGTACCAAATTCTGCGCTGAAGTATTTTCTCCAAATGAATACAGAAATCTGATTTGCACTTGCACAATACGTATTTGAGTTTAAATACTTTATTTATAATTACCGCTAAATTCATGGATATCATAGCACAGACGTTTATTGTTGACCGCATAACTGAATAACACCAGTTTTGAATGTTATTGCAATCAGTATTAGGTTTATAATCAATAATCAGTCTAACTCCGGGTTCTACCGCGGGGGGGGGGGGGGTGTCTTGGAGAAAAAGTCGTTTTATCTAGTGTATATTCTGGACACCACTGCAATTCTAACTTCATACATTGCTTAAAACTTCTGGTTATGAATTTCAATTCTTTGCAGAATTTTCCGCGGCTGTACGATTTAGTCTCGTATCAAGCCGTGGCTGGTTCAAACGGAGCAACGGGGGTGAGCCATGGAAGACCCAGCAGAGAAAAGACACAATAATGTTAAGTTTTTGATCCGCAGTGCTCAGTGAATTTACGAAATATAAACATCAACTTGTGAGTTCACTGGAGCAATATTTTAGTGCATTTGTTAAAAAATATGAATTTAGTGTACTACTTAGAGTAAGCAGTATAGTTTTTTTTGTCAATTCGTTACGTTGATTGTTATGAATGTGTGGAAAGTCTGTTTCTTTCGGAAATGCAAGGGCTGTTTTGAATAATTGATCTTGAGCTTAGCATTCAAAAATTGTGATTCTACTTAATTAGCTAGATCTTATTTTTATGATTACACAGGGGTACGGCTCCGATCGGGTCAGATATGATATTTCGGAACAGATAATGAGCAATCGACGATGACATGAAATTCATGTCGCATATGTTCGACAGTCGGCGTCTGGGGTCAGTTTGGTATTTCGCCGGAATACTGAACTGGGTTCGCGATAGTCTATTAACGAAAACGAATTCGCGTGCAATTTTTTGACAAATTTATAATTTATTGAAAGTGAAAATTCGGTAATGAAAATGAAATGATTATTAATGCAACGAATTGTGGCAAAATTGAAAAGTTTTGGATTTGCCAAAACAATTAAGTCGAAAATACAGAATTTCCAAAGCAAAAGCTATCTTCGCGTTTGCAAAATGTTTTCGTAAAATTGATTGGCCAGAACTAAAATTTGAAGGTCACTTGAGTTATTTCTCAAATGTGATGTTAATGATTGTCTTATCCGACCGGGGGGAGCCTGAATATAACATTTGCATTTAATTACAAGTAAGATTTGTTTAACTTATCTTCTCATACGAGAGTAGATATTATCAACCAGTCAGCAGTCATCCAATAATTTTTGTAGTTTGTTAATCAAGTTTTAGGGAAGTTTGTGAAATAAACAATCGAAAAGAATATGTTCGTACATTTGTACAATTTATTTACCCTGGTTTTCTGGTTTTCCCAATAATACTCAATAGTTATTTATTTGTAGTTTACAGTGGTACAAAACCTTCGGCGACAGGTCCCAAGTTTAGAGACTTGACTTGATTCCCTTCCTTCATTCCAATTGTTGACCAGCCACTGAGTTTTCCACCTGTTCCCAAAGTTCCGGTTCGATGAGTTTTTAATTTAATTTTCTCCTCTTCCAGGAGCTTGGAAAAGTCACCAAAATTAGTTCCTTTGAGAGTGAAAAATTCTCCAGCGAATTTGATAGGGTCCGAAGGTTGAGCTTTCAGAAGCTTCCTGTACATTTTATTTATTTATTGAAACAATTGCAATGACACATATACAACATGATTCATAATACGCGTGATAACTCCCGAAGACTACTCCCGACGAACTACTGGGCAATTCAGCCACCATGCAGAAAATAATTCATAAAAGAAACTCGCGTGTCAAAATTATCAAAACTTAAAATTCAAACCTTGCTTTTCGGGTAGGTAAAGATGCGCCTTGAGCGATTTTGTAAACTCTGTGTAAGAAACTGATTTCACTTCGTTGGGTAAAGAATTTCATAGGCGAACAGAATCATACAAAAATGCAGAATGAAGAAACTTGAATTGGATTTGAACATACATTGTGTGTGCATAAGAAACATGGTTAAAGACTATTACTCAATTTCGCAAAGCATACTTGCTGCTACTCTGGTGTAACATGCAATCTCATTGACTCTAGCCGAAAAATTGCACTGCTCCCCAAGATCCACTTCCTCCCAGGAAAGCCTTGAGCTCAAATAATTAAAGATTTGTTTGCATATTGCACTTTGCTTCCGTCTTTATATGAGTGAAACATTCCAACCATTGCATTATAACGCATGTCTTCTGATAAAACTATCTAACGAGTAATCTGATATTAGAATTCTGAACCTCCATAGCATGGTTGGGCGGGCTTTCACCTTCGTAGAAATAAACGGTAGGCCTTTTTTTAACCAAGGATGTGCGATATCTGAATTTTGCCATCGTAAAACTCAAATACCGTACTTCCTCTGTTAGAACCCGCGGGTTCTATTATGAAATCTGTCTCCAGGTCAGTCGCTTTCTCCACTTTCTCAATAAGGGTGCATGTAGATAGCAGAAAAATACCCGGTTGTAATGGCGGTCGGGTACTAATAGAGGAACTACGGTAGACAGCAGGTTCAGTCCTGGGTCTAGGTGTGCGCGATCTGTAATTAATTTGATTGATGAAACCTTCATATTCACTACCAAATAATTCTGAACACTTTAACTCAATCTGAGTTTTACGTGTAAAAGGGGTTCATTGTGAACCCGCAGAAAAATACAACACTATGAGTGAACTGCGAGCGAACACTGCGAACGTTCACGGAAGCATAATGTTAGTTATTTTTAGTGAGAGTGTGAGTGAAAGGATTCTAGTCCTCAGACTTTCACCCAAGATGTTATTTTAGTATTTAAATGAAGTACTGACTGGATAAAGAGTGACATGAGTGCATCGATTTCGGAGTGGAGGTTGAAGTAGATGTAGTCCTCACGTCGAGTCCGCATCTGTCAGTCAACGGAATAAATGCAAAATTATAATCCGTTTTACAATACAAATCGAATTTTACCATAAAACGTCAACTGCATGAAGCAAAAATATGTAGGACCCAAGCCCGGGGTTCCGGAAATATTTATACATAAATCGAAAATCTTTAGCTCCGTTGAGAGTGGAATATTCACACCCACGTACACATTCTCAGCTAATGCAATTTCTGGCACATGAGGTTTTCGGATATTGGATATGAGGATGCTTTCAGCAGAAACTCGATACACGTAAATCTTACTGTGCTTTTTAAGTCTGGGTAAATAGTGCTCGAAATTTCAAGTTCTGAACGTTCGTTTTAAGAAAAGTTTTTTTTTATAAAAAAAAAATACACCCCTCTGAGATTGACATTTAAAAAACATATACTCCATTAAAAGTGAAAACAATTTAAAGAAAATACTTTTTCCTTACTCCTATGATAATTTTTTTCTCGTAACAGAAATATTTTGTATTCAGATAACAAGCCACTAAGGCTGTCGTAAGAGTGTGGAGGTGGCGATTCCATGTGGCAGCTTATGGCCTGATGTTATGACCTGCAGGTCTTCTGCAGTAGACCCTGCAATAATTTATTAAACAAATTGTACAGGTATGATGGGAATCGGGTGATCCTAGTCATCCAGATGCAGGTAATATTGAGTCTGGGGCTGGGCAATGCAGGACTTATTGCCAGAAAACTTGCAGATCACTTCTGCCGTGTGGAATCGCCACTTAAGTGAGTCATCGTCAATTTTGTAATAACCGATAATTATTTCTCTTCGGTTGACATTCGCCACGAGGTATTGTCGACTATTCTTCGTGTTGTGTACTGTGCTATTAGTTATCTCAATCCAAAAAAATCTCAACTAGAGAAAACTTCTTTAGAAAGCCCACGCTACTCGACCTGACGCGAATACTTTCCTGAAAAAAAGAATAAAACCAACCTTGAAATGTTCGAGTCCCGGTCGTCGATGTTCCGGAATTGATCTGTAGTCATACTCAGTCATCCCATGTGGGTGAACATAACCCGGATTATCGAAAGCCTCATTCAAAGAATTTTTCGTGCGTAGGAGATATTCAAATCTTTGATCCTCTTTAATTTTCTTTTCAACTGGGTCAATCACAACTCGATCGAAGTCAGGTTTGAAGAAATGCATGGCATCTTTATTGGCCGCTATGTTTGTGAGGAGGCTGTCATGATGTTCCATTTTGTGCTTCAAGGTATATTCAGACTCAAGTGCCACAACATTCTCCAATGGATTCATTTTTCGGCCGTTAGCCTTCGGCTGGAATTTAAACGGGAACGGGAACCAGTCTACCGGAAGTGAGAAACCTTCCTGAACTTGCGATATATTAAAAATTCAAACGTATCCGGAAATCTCGATAGGCCAGAGGTCGACGTTGATGTATGCTTACGTCTTTTCTTTGGTTCGACCAGCTTATTGTTGAGGGTTACAAATGTTTTTTTCGTTAGTATGACAATCGATAAAGATTTCCACCGGCAAGGAAGCTAGAGTTCTTAGGATGTGTACAAAGTGCAGTGCGTTTCATAACTTTCTAACCGCTTGAACCAAACTTCTCTGAAAACATCCAGAAAATTTCATTCAGAACAGTCAGTCGATTGTGTCATGTCAGTACGGGTGCCACTTTATAATGATGAAGGTACGATCCCTATGTAACGATTACTTTGACGAGGTATACTTCCACTGAGTTTTTTCCTTATTACTATTGGAAGATTCTATAGCCAAAATGTAAAGAAGTCCGATTTGTACAAATTAAGAATTCTAGGCGATGACTTCGTTCTGTTCTTCTTAATTGACTATTACTCTTTACATCATAATCAGATTTGATATTTCAATCGGAATGGTACGTGATACTGGTACCGATGTACTAAATCAGTAAAAAAGATGCTGTCAAATTCAAGCTCAAAGCTGTACATACAGCAAGTCACATATTTACAGATTAATTACACAGTGCAATAATACACGAAGAAAATTGTACTAGCTGGTTTACAGAATGAGTACTGTATGTATAATAACGCATTCATAATTTATATGTTGGCTCTCGTAATATTTTTTGCATTTCGGAATCAAATATTAGTTTGACATGCGAATTGCATTTGTTACATCAAGTGTAAATTAGCAGAGTACGCGTGAGGAAGAGGAAATTACAAGTCAATGAATGAGGAAGGACGTGTCAGCGGCATCCAATCCAACATTCTGCACTTAATTATGCAATCTGTGTACAAATTGCATTTCCGGTTTTCCTAGTTCTCAACAGCCCTTTGAACCACAAATAACACTATAAAGGTAACACAAACGCAATGTATTGATTTTTGCATTTGCCCACTCACAGGTAGAAAATACAATAACTTACAATGCAATTAGTGCAGTGTAGTCTATCTTTATTAAAATGAAAGTGTAGCGGTTGTGTGTACAATTACAATTATTGCTTTATTGCTAGTTGAACAACCAACCATGGTGACAATTAGTCTGACAGGAAGTCAGTCTTGTAATTTGGACATGGATGTCATTAGTTTGGTGGTGGATGGAGATGGATGGGAAACTTTCTTTGATTAAGTCTAGTTCCACTTCCTAACCTAACAGATCCGAAAGTTTTAACAATTCCTGTGCGTACTTGCATTGCAATACATAGATTTGTAAAGCACCGACTTATGCACACAATTTTGCACCACCGAATCTGCGTTTTTAGACTAAACTTAAGTATTTCCTTCCCGAAACGTTGAGAAATGCCTTAGTCTCGACGAATGAATGATCCGGAGGCTTCTAATGATTGTGGTTATAATATCGTGAAGACATCACAAGTCTTTGCCAGGGTCACCTGCTGGAACTAGGCATTCATTTCTACACCAAGGTCAAATCTCGTATCCATATTGAGATAACCTGCGTGTGCCCGCATGGAACGCTATGGACAAACATGCTCCAGAATCATGTTCAAATTTTTGTATTTGTTCCGGATATCAAGATATAACTCATGTGCAAAATTTCAGCCAGGTCTGGCAGAATACATATTATTTTTTAGGACAGTTTGTACCGAATTTGACATCCATGTCAATAAACATGGTCGTCTCGTGAAGCATTGTACATTGTCATTTTGTCCTCAAAATGTTGAGTTGAAACTTGGAACTCCTTTGAGTGCGCGTGTAATAAAATTCCAGGGTCTGTCTCCGGAAATTGTTTATCCATCGTTTCCCTGGAAAATTCGCGTAGGCAGATGTAGATTAGAGTACACGCATCCAGGACTGCGTTTCAAGACAACCATTTCAAGACAGAATTCCTACGATAACACAAACATAAGAAATACGAACAGGAGGATTTAGGAGTAGGAAGCTTCCGGGGTAAATTTCAGAATCAGGTTTTACCGGGTTTTTTCTGTCAGGCTTTCAAGGAAGGCAATTTCTTGCAAAATCCAGATTGACTCAAAACTAATCCGAAGGTTACAGCCCAGATGTCGGTGTCACCAATTTCTTGGCAGACTTTGATTCACTCCGAATATTTCGAACATTCCGATAATTCCGAATATGCATTTCCATGCTTATTCTACTGAAGCCACCACTAAAAGTCTCAATGTTGCGCTAATAGTCAGGAAACTGAATGACCAGGACAATCGAAATTACGAATTCTGAAATATTTCGTATGAACAGAATTTAACAAAAGAAATCGTTTCCTTGTTAAACTCAAGAGGTGTGAGATTTGTCGAGTTCACCTACCGTTGTTTGTCACCTTGTCTCCGTCGTCACACAAGTGTGTAACCGAACCGAGTCTCCACAGAATATCTAGAAAAGCAAAGGGAAAGAAAAACAGAGCCTCGTTTCCGTTCAATTGAGCAAAGGAAGATCATACTAAAAGTATTTTTCTCCTTTAGCTTCCTAGTATTCACACATATGACAAGCCCAACAATTTATTGATTATTTTCATTTTGTATTTTTTCAATTTAACATTATGCAAAATAACTTTACGTTGAATTCGTGTGATAAGAAATCACCTTGCAAGGACAACATGCTAAATAAAACAGTACTAGGACTTTTACTGGGAATTTTGGCATGGAATGTGGGTAATTTGGCAGTCTTAATATTGTACAAAATATTTTTTTTTCTAGCCGTTCGTAAAAAAATAATTATGGTATCACGTAGGGTCTATTTCATCCATACCTGAGTAAAAGGAAAGTGTAGAAAAGAATATACACGCCGGACTACTGGAATTTCTGTCTTGAGCTAACTCAGAATTAACGGAATTTGAGATTCACCAACTGACGGTATTTTTAAGTAAGATCGAGTTCCAGTATCAAGAATTTTGTGGGGCAAGTAAACAATAACCGGATTCCAACTTTGGTTTCGTACTGAAAAATAAAACTTAACGGACGAAGGACCAATTGGATGAATGTTTTCGACCCTCCGGATTGCTATTTTTATATAGCCTTCGTTTTGTTCTTCCTCCCATTGATCCACTTTTTACATGTATTCCAAGAGAGGTCGAATCTACTTATTTTCGAAAACTCTCTTCTATGATAAATTCCTTTTTGTGTTCGTCCGGGAAGGATATTTTAAGGTTCAATATCCGTAGTAGAGCTTAGAGCAGTTTTTCGCATGAATGTATCATTTACTTTTCTATTTTTATGCAAAATAATGAACATTTCCTTTCGCAATATTTCCAACTTGTGAAAGTTTAACAATAGAATTTACAAAACGCCTTCAGAGTTCAGACTACAAACTCCAATCGCTTCTCTGTTGTTATTTCTATTCTAATTAATTAGTTCCCCTCCACTCTCAACATGCATAGACGGAATAAAACTTTTTATGTGCGCATTACATGACTAATCTAATTGGATTTGCCTGTTGGCACTATGAAACGAATTATTTTTATTGGACGGACCAAGCTCGAATCAGACCATCGCATCAGTTAAAATTTAATTAATTTATCTGAGTAGAGAGGCAAATCCTTAACCAGAACTTTAATAGCAACAATTGTTTTTGAAGTATATAGCTCTAGGAGCATTTGACGGTTTTTAGGTCTCCTTTTTTAGACGAGTCATTGTCCAGTTAAGATGCGAAAACCGACCAATAGATCAAGTTGCTAAAAATCCCAGTGCGTACAAATTTATTTTGAATCAAGTGGTAAGGTCCTCTGACGTTTTACGGTTCTGTTAAGCGTAAGACTTCGAGAATCTCTCGTGTCAGTTTCGTTTCGAGCCCAAAATGATGTTGCATGAGACTGCATTTCTTGTGCGACGCACTCCTTGTTTTATTTTCATTCCATTTCAAATTGCAAATGACAAGCAATACAAGCCCGGGGGATGACGAAAGCAAGTAAAAGCCCATTATGAAGAGAATTCTTGCACAAAAAAGGGGAAAACGAATTCTTTTTTTGTTTTTCTTTTATTTGTCGACTGAAAAGAAAACATAAATAGATGATGTTGTGTAATGATACGTAATTGTGAATGTAAATCCATTATGTGGAGGACTAGCCCTATACACAATGAACTGTATGTAATGTAGGGTATCAGATAGACCAAGGAACTACATATATAATTCGCCATAAATGAGGTATACAATTTCGCAAAACTTTTTGGCAAATTTAATGAGCTAAATTAGTATTAGTATCCACAAACCTTCTCGGCGCACTCAGCACTGTAAATCTGAAAAGTCAATATGCCTCGCGACTTGCCTCGACTGTTGGAAGAATATTATATTATTATAGATTTGAATATAAATTCTCTACGAAAATGTACACATTTAAAAGACTCTTTATATTGTTATCCGAATTAGCTGAGACTAGGTGGGTTCTACCATAACTCTCTTATAATATTCGTAATTTGCCCGTCGGGATTCAGCACACCAGGGTTTTGAATTTAACCAGCTGTAATTCGTGACATAAAGTACTGCATTACTTTTGAGTCACCCTGTACATGAAATAAACTACGTTAACCAGCAATGTTAATGTATTTTCTTTGTTGGTTAGGTTTTTGCTGTCTCACAAGTGTTGTAAACTTGAAAAGGGAAAGTTTATATTGTTGGCAGCAGCCTCAAGTCACTGGATCAATGACTTAACAGTAAATTGTAAATCCACCGCAATAATGTGTTTCTGTTCTACTACATGAGATTAATTCGTCTTTTTTGGTGTAGGTCT
The DNA here is from genome assembly GCA_034698945.1 of Protaphorura quadriocellata. NCBI lineage: Eukaryota > Metazoa > Arthropoda > Collembola > Poduromorpha > Onychiuridae > Protaphorura > Protaphorura quadriocellata. Next base: position 7,854 of record JAQGCA010000156.1, on the reverse strand, counting down.
TGCATTACAATACAATAGTTGAACACGTAAGCACAACAATTCAACCAGCTACTGCTATAAATCGTTACCTTCCCCCCATTAACTCATTTAACTGTGACATTGTTATTTTGGTGTGCAGTACTCATTTTTATGTAAGCATTAGATTTGATTACGATAGAATTTTAAATAACAAAATGGCACTCGCTTTGATAGTGTGATTTCTTGTAAAACCTGTAGTTGAGCATAAAATATCTAAAAATCGACAGTCATATCACTCTGATCTTGCGGAATGACTATTCGCGACTTGCTGATTAGGGGACCAAATAATTTGTAGATATATTGCACACTAGAATGACATCACCAAATTACACTAAGGCAATCCCAACATCTCAGTCGCTCTGAGTTAAGCCATTTTCGTCTGAATTCGGGAAGACTATATAGTCTTAAAGTTTCGGAAGCATTTTACACTTCGAACGGTCAACGCTTTTTGGCACAAGATTTGTAAGTTAAAACAAAATATTAACCTTCAGAAATTCGTGATGCCTTAGAGGGTGCCCTATGTTCAGTCCCTTAATTGTCATAAAATTTAGTGGTGTCCTAGCAGTTGCGAATTCAGGCTAAAATTATTGCTTGTAAAAAGTGAGAAGGTCGCAGTCTTGTAGATTTGTTCCGATGGATCTGAATACAGGGAGAAACTAATTTACCCAAGAAAAAAATAGAGAAGTTGCGCTTCAAATATTTTCAAGTTGTGGTGTTACCGTAAAGAACATGTGTGTTCGTAAGTTTATGTTACTAATATTTTTTTCACTTTCGAATATGTTGATGTGAATTACTGATATTAATAATAGTATGCGCAATTTCAATTACAAAAACCGGAAACAATTTTAACAACGCTCAATTATAATTTAATTGAATGGCGTGTTTCTGAAACGACCGGCATTTCTAAACAAATGGTAATAAAGAAGAGGATATGTGGTTACCTTTTTACCCAAGTATGAAAGGGAAGGTGGACGACTTACAATTAATTCCATGTTTTGTGATGACCTATGAACTAGTTTACCAGAGGTTCATTTATACAAACAATTAATGTGTAAGGCCCTCTGCAAATGTCATGTCCTCCGGTCATTCACACTCCACTTATTAATAATCCAATACTACGAGTATGAATATACTTACCACTGGGATTTCGTAAATTTAACGACCGCCGTGTTGGCAAACCGTTTGTACGTTATTCACATGTGGCATACAGCGGATAAATGGTTACCATTTTCAGAGAACAACCTGCACAAAGATGTTCAGCAGGTCAACGTCTACAACACTTCAAGAATCCAGGCAGATCAAACAGGCCTGCCATTTTCCATGATGTCGATGTGTGACAGGTTTTCTTTTAACCCATTAAATTCGTGCAAGAAAAGTTCAATTTCCCCACCTTAATGTGGTTCCAGGCTCTTTCAATTATAAATTGATGAGATTGAAGTACATATTTTGTGGCTAAACCACGTTTATTAGAAACCGTCTTCAAATCTGGTACAAATATTGACTCAAAGGAAAGTGGTACAGGAAATGGGAGCAGTTTGAGTTTGGTAAAATTAATTGTCTTGCTTTGATGCTTTGAAATGCATTGATGCATGCGTATTGATTAGTACTAACATTCAATTTGTGTTACAAATCTACGAATCCTTGGCCATTAAATTCTCTTGATATCGACAAATTGTGCGCCCAGTGGATCTACATTGAATTGGGCAGACGAACTCATGAAATTAGCCCGAAGTGTGAAATGCGCCTTGTCCACCTCCGTTGATCTCCTTTCGTGAACTTGACCTTTTACGTACAGCACTACAACAGATTGCGCCGAAAGAAATGTGGAAAAGTGCATGCGAATAGTGAAACACACTGCCGGGTCTTGTAAAAGAAAAATGAAGTGACTCTTTTGGAATATATGTGTCTAATATCATGATTTCAAGCCATGTGCTTAAAGTTGAATAGTCGAAGTGGCCTGGATCAAGTGACACTGGTAGTTCGGGACTACTGGGGTCCACAATACATGGTTTGTTCCGACGACATGGCACCCTGAGTCTGATTAACAAATGGACAATGACAAGACGTATCGACCCAGGACGATTTGTACACATAGCGTTGGAGAGATTGTTTAAAAGGAGAGTCTGTGTTTAAATTAGTCAAAATAATTTATTGTTGTTTTCAAATGTCGAATTATAATAGATTGTCTCGTTGGTACCACACAGATGTAAATCGAATACAGTCATTGTTGATCTTAAAGCGGAAATGAGACGATGACATGTGAAGATCACTTTGTATGATATGTGAACCACCTGCACCTATGCATCTCACCTTTCTGCAACTGCAAACAAACAAATAATGGAGAAGAACGGGATTTTACTTTGCAATCACTCTATTTTTAATTAAAATACAATACATTTAAACGTTGGTTTATGTATCGGTACACTTTACACATGTAAATTGTTACAAACATGCCAAACGTACATACATTGACTCATCCGCAATTTCACACAACAAATAACATACACAAATAAACCACAACCACACCATACCATACCAAAATACAATACAAATAAACCCCACGAAGTCTCAGTAAGATATTTTCACACCATTTTCGTTGTAAACGCTAGAAGAATCGCTAAGTAGAAGAAGCATTTTACAGAATAAATGCGAAGAAGTGAACTAAGCCAAATACATATTTTGTCAAGGTATTCACTCGTAAAAAAAACTTTACTATGTAAAATGGTAAATTCTCTAAAACTAAAAAAATGACTTAGAATTATATAAGATCGAAATAATGTAAAAACACTAATCATAAGTACATGTGTGTTTGTGGTAAGAGTTCTACAAATATTGTCTCTTCAGTTTCGTTGGGTATAATCACGTCTATATATATGTATTTATTCGGGACAGTATTCGAAGTGGAATTTTGATAAAAATATTTAGTTATGACCTCTGGTTACTAACTAGCACCACGTAAACTTGTACTGGTCTAATCAGCGGTTATTCCGGATAGGTAGGTAACCGCGCCGACATTTTAGGAAATTTTTCGTGCCTTACTCGAACTTTTGAGAAATCTGTGATCTGTGATAATTTTATCGGTTTCTATCTATAACCTGTCACAGCGTTGAAAATCTCAGAATAGTATTAATACTAACACAACCTTCCCGTAACATCAAATGGCTTGAATTCAAAAATTCACATCTGATCGAAACACTCACTGCGCCTTCTATTAGGATTTGTTACCTTAAATCAAATGCCCGAACATAATAAATTTTTTTTCAAATTAAACAGACTGGTTATAAGAAGAACGAAGCTCCTTTAGTTTTGGTTTAAGGTGCAATTGTCGTCGGTTTGACCTCAATTGTTGACTCGATGGCTGTGGTTGAATATTCTGGTCCAAATGGACTATAAGTCGGTTCCATGACTGGTGTTGGTGACTCGACAGCATCAACTGGATCAGGTGGAGGACTTACATTTGTTTCTGGGATTAAAAGTGTATATGTTGAAGCAACTTTGTATTCTTCGTCCGAGGAATATGGCGTTGGAAGAACAGGGTTCGTCGCATAGGTGTATGTCGGTTGAGGCATATCCCCGAGATATGACCCTGGTTTTTTCAAACTTCCGAATAGAGTGAATTGTGGAGAAATTTGTCCCGCAGTTATAAAATTTGGCCCGCTACCGAATTTTATTAAGGCGTCCCTCCAGGCCGCTGGGTAGTTTTGCTGAAAATGGACTGCTATCCGGGACAACTTGTGCCTCTGGGTTGATGTACACAGCCGACAATTGTCCAGAATAATGGACGGGAGTAGAGCTGAAAGTAAAATTGAGTTCATTATGAACAATTTAAATTTCCTGAAGTTTCAAACTTAGATATGCAAAGATGCTGCCAACTAATACTATTTGCGCTTTGACGAACGAAGAACTCCCGAAACGGCTTGACGCGAGTTTGACGGACTCGCAATGAGATAACATCCGCATTACATCTACATCTCAGTTGACTCGTATCGACATGTCAGTCAAGTCAGGACATTCATACATGCATGACCTGACGTGACCAATGGTCTCTTTCTTTCTCCGATCAGACGTTGGGGTCGGGGTGACCCAGGTTACAATACGTGAATATAGTACATAAAATGTCATACAGTTCGCGAACGAACCAAGACACAGATTTTCACAGTCTGCTATTAGTATCTAATGCCGGGGAAATCCGACGATAAAATGGAATATCGGGTATTGAGCCCAGGTATCTGCTTATAATCCGTCCGTGGACCATTGAAGTAGTGGCTAAATAATTTATCCAGTGTTATTTGGTGACCATTTTCAAATATGAGAAATCTAGATATATTCCGGGCCATATTTCAAAATTAGCATTTGCCTCATAATTTCCTTAATTGATTGTCAACGGCAAAACCATCAGCGTGTTTATTTTCGTCATTTACGTTACCAATGTTAATGTAATCTTGCATGGTGGGTCGGCGTAGCGAAGCGTCAAACGAATCGAATATATTTTTTGTACTCGTTAAGCGTCTCGTGAATCTCGAACAATTAGGGCTTATCGCTATACCGTGCTCTTATAAACTGGGACAACCATACTAAATCTACGACACTTGCAAATCCCATTATTGCATTGCATTCCACTTGCTTTTGCAACATAAAGAGACAGTTTTTAATGTCACACTTTTGTTTCTTTACAAGTGAGACAAAAAATTACAAATTTTTCTACGTAAAAACAAAAGAAGCAACGATTTTTATTTTTTGTCACGCAGTCTTTGTCTTGTCTTGTATTTTAGTGACAAGCTTTCATATTTTACACGAACGATGGTCACATTGTTCGCAATCAACAATTGTTAACGTCGTCCTTATAGGACATGTGTGTAAATTTAATTCACACAGTGATAATTCTACAGGGTCTTGATTTGGTCTTGGAGAAAATAAAAAAAGGAAACAGAATTAATTACAGACAGATTAAGGTTTTCTTCAATTCTTGTTAAACTAGCATGACAAAAAATGGTGTGCGGGGAGCATAGGTTATAATCATGCGACGACGAAAGTGATGAATGATTTCGAGATGTAATTTTACAAAGATAAACTTGACATAAAAAAGGTAAAGAGGCTTGATTTGCTTGGCTGAAGTTTTTGCGTGGTAATCGTAGTCGTAATCGCGCCATGACACAATGCCAGGAATTCTCTTATTAATTGCACAAAGTCGTCACAGGGCACAAGTCAAGGAGGTAAATACAACCTTGTGGTCTTCAGAACCACAATGCACAATATCAAATTTTGACAGGTACAAATTATCTTATAAATGCATTATTTTCTGATTAATTTGTCGGAATTTTTATAGGATAATATTTATCTGTTAAAATTTCCAACCGCATGTAGCATTTGCCATCCTGGTAACCGACGAAGATCCTTGACAAAGTGATCCATATAATCTCGCGCATCATTCGCGAATGCCACAAACCCTGGATTAAATGCTCCGCATAATGTTATATTTAATTTTTATTCCAAGAATTTGTGGAACTTGACTAGAACGAACAAATGTACTGCATGATTTTTACTTACATTTTGCTTTCCGTCCAAATATGTCACACGGTCCATCATACACAAGACACTTAATTTGTAAATCTACAAATTTTTTATTACTCAACTGATTGGCCACATTAATATTGTCAAAATAATTTATATCGTCTAAAATCCTGTCTGGTAACTTGACTGAGTGACCCAGTGCTTGTTGGTAAGGAAGCTCGGACTCTGGACGTCCAGCAATTTTTGTCACACCACAAATGACAAAAATCCAACACAATGAACCCACACTTTGTCTTCTACTGCTTTGTAAAATCATCATGAATAACTTTTTTAATAAATTCAAATTTAATTGATGTGATGTAAAATGTGTGTTCAGTCTGAAATCTTAGACTTGACTTGACTTGACAACTTCCACGTTCAAAGTTAAAACTTGCACTTGTGCCCTCTGAGCTCCAAACTGTGGGACATATTAAGAGTGCACTACAGAAACAGTAACAATGCACTTCGACTTCATTGCTAAATGTCTACTAATTCTGCTCAGCACGCAGAAATCCATGTACTTACAGTACACACAAAGTCTAATTCACGCTAAAAAGTCACACAATCAAGTGGAAGTGTTCACAAAAATTGTTGTGAAAGTTTACCCATTCGTCCCATTGGCGTCAGGTTAAAAAACAGACTCATTTTTTACTGGCAGTATACAGTAGACCAATGCACTGCTTAATTTTAATATAAAGGATGTTACTGTTACTGCATTGCAATTTTCTTGCATTACCATGTCGGTAGACTTTCCATTAAGGTGGTTCCTTCCTGCCAAGGAAAAGATATGACAGATAGTGAACGGATGCGGCTCTTGTTCATTATGAACAAGATTATGAGTCATAAGATGCTTCTTTTCTTGTCATTATTAAAGTGCAAACAAATAATGCAACAGAATGCACTGAAATTGAATGTATGCAGCGAAATTATGAAATTCTCATTCCCAATTCCCGATAGTTCAGAAATGTAGTAAGCTTTTTATGCGTTTCTCTAATCCTCGTTGAAGCTAGTTTTGAGCTATCACATCAGTGTTGTTAAATAAGAGATCACTCATTTTGGCTAAAAATGGGGGGGGGGGTAGTTTTACGCCAATTGCTAGGAGTTCTCTAAGAAAGAGACTGGTCATCAAGCCTTGACCCTGGGAAGGTCACCCAAAAAGAAAATTTGTACCAGAGAAAACGTATTTGAAGTAGTGATCCATTTACACGTTGACACAAAATATCAACATAAAGTGACAAGACCAAAAGGGACCTCAGCCCTCTGCCTGCCCTAAGCTAGAGTCAACAGAGAAAATTCATTTACCAGAAGACAAGATACGCATTATTTGGCCACAAAATAATGAAATTATTGGACTTTTTGATTTTGCATGATTTTGCCTAAAGGCGTTTTACAGCTAATTATTGCTGCGAAGTTTCTAGTGAATCTCTAAGTACTGTGCTCTGAGTCTGTATTTTTCAATAAAGTTGGCTCTACAAGACACGAACAAATTAAATGGTCAGTTCACGGAGATCAAGTCAAGTCTTAATTTTGCTTCCCTTTGAGATAAAGTAAGAATGAATTACTATGTAAGTGCAATGCGGGTGGATTCATGCTTCGCGTGATTGCACAAATTCCATGTCCCTGGGGACCTGTTATCAGCAATATGTGCAATCAACTCTCTTCTCTTTCCAAAAAAATGTGAAAAAAGAGAGAACATTTTATTAGGGCTGGCGTCGTAAAGAAATTAAAAGGAATGATCTTCCTTTCAAGTCCCCAACCTGGTATAAGTGTTCGGAATTCACTTCACTAGACGAATGCATTACTGCACTTACACTACACTAAATGCGGTGTCTTTTTAACCTTCATTGGGCATCCGTGTGGTAACAGACTTTCCTACCCAATTAGACACTTTACTGATTTATGGAAAAGTCTTGGAATCGAAGCCCATCCCAGCGGGTAGCAGATGGGAACGAACCCCGTACTACTACGATATCTTGGGTCCGATTCGCAAGGATTATCAATCGATGGGTGGAAACCTCAAATTTAATTTATTCGCATGCAGTATTCTACAGCCATAGCCACTGTGATGTAATGTCAGAACCATTTGTTGAATTATTAATCAATCGGGACTAAAATTACGAATGTTACGCGAATCACAGATCAAACAGATTTCTCAAGAGTCAAGACCTGTAATTAGGTGTCGACAAAATCTCTGATTATAGATTTTAAAGATTGATTGATTGATTGATTGATTCTTTATTAATGTGCTTAAAACCGCTGCATCCTAATACATTCAAGTACAAGTAG
>JAQGCA010000155.1:0-40921 GCA_034698945.1 Protaphorura quadriocellata | reverse complement strand
GCATACATGTTCAGTCAGCCGTAGCATTCCCAGCTGAGATTATCGAGTTGCCGGGCGTGACGACAATGTGCCAAGCATATTATATGTATCCGCTTAGTCGAAAGACACTCAATATTTTTTAAATTCTTAAGATATATTATTTAACGGTAAAAGATATACTTCTTACTGCTTTTGCTTGTCAATGCACAAAAATTTCACTGTTTTCATTCGCTTTCAGTAAGACGAATATGTTCAGCATTTAGACTGACAGACGTGCACGCTTCGGGGATCATACCACGAAGGGTCGATCAATTCGTGCTGAAGAGGCAATAGATATTGTGAATTTCACAAACATTTTGCGAAGTCGTATATTTGATAAGCGTTCAGATCAGTAGAGGGGTCGTCGAAATACGTCAAACATTTCTAGAATATCAGTAATTGGGGCAGAAACAAAATTTAATATTCCACAAACACGCATTGAACATTAATCAGGATTGAAATAATTAAGGATTGAAATAATTAAGGATTGTAATAATTAATCAGGATTGAAATAATTAATCACGATTGGAGCCATTAATCATGATTAAGGATTAGTATTGAAATCCGGATTGGATTAATGATTAATTTTAAATATCTGAAACATCGGGATTAAGAATTGGGATTAGTTAATATAATTTGGGGTGCCTGGATTTCCGATTAAGGATTAATTAATCCTAATCCGGATTAATAATTCTTAATCCATAATCTGGATTAACCCAGCCCTGGTTAACATTCCAATTCCACACCCAAGGTGCAGGTTAATTGGATTGCGGGCAAAGGCTATGGCCAAATTCATTTTTGAGGTTTCCGTTTTGATTTTCAAAATCCAAAATATTATTTTTCAAAAGATATTGATTAATTAGGCAATCTGGTCAAAAACACTAATATTTCTCGCTGTTTTTAGAGACAATTGATGCTATAATGTAATTTTGGATACGCTGGACTGGAATTAGTTGGTTGGATTACTCAAACTACTTTCGCTGTCATGAATAGGGATTACGTATTAATTGCGGGTATCATTAAAGACACGTTATAACGTTGGTAGGAATTACAAATGAGCTTCACTTACACCCTTGTTGAGCTGAGACTAGAGAGAGATGTGTTTTGAATAGAAAGCCCTCATACTTGACTCGGATTTGCATTAATTGGAGAGAATGAATGCACTGCATTCCTATCCGCAATCACGCCAAGAGTTGACAGAATAGAAAGGCACTAAAGGAAATCAGGACCCAAGTTTCTACCATTCAACCCTTTATTTCCTTTGGTATGTTACGGATAATTCAGTTACAGTAATTTTCACGGCCGGGCCTCAGATTAAAATTCATTAACATTTTAAACCAAAGTTAATCCTAGCTTCTAAATTACTGGAATGAAATATGTTTAGAATCAAATTTTAAGGATGAGCTGGGTAGTGGATGAATTAGTTGATTCTAGAGATTGCCCATAGCAGTTGACCTATTCGAAGAATGGAAGGCACTTTAGGATGAAAAGTCAAGGATGGATAAGTAGGTGCATTAAGAGTGGAGAGAGGACTGTAGATTGAGGAGAGGAATTCCGAGTAGTTCGTTACTTTGTAATTGTGTATTGGACGGGATGGAGAGGAAGTGAGGTGAAAGTCAGGAGAGAGCCCGCCTTTCACCAACCAAGACCCTTACCAGTCGGCAACTTAATGAAGTGGATCTAATCTTCAAAGTTTTCCATTCCTTCCCCACACATTGAGAAGTTGAGCTGGAGTTTTCTCCATTATTATTAGCCAACCACTCACATCCTCAAACTCCACTATCCTTCTCAATCTTCTCTACAATCTTGGAAACCTCTCAAAGCATGTGCCAAGTCTCCTTGTTTACAACTTCTCTCGTTTTACAACCAAAATCAAGAGACAATTGTCAAGGGTCAAACATTCAGAGCAATTAAACTGGAAGATAACGATAAGGACTTTGGCATGGGCAGACAAACTTTGAGCTAAAAAAATATAACCATCTTGGATAAAGGCAAACAAGGAAAGAAAGGCACCCCTAGTACTAAGAAAACTTCACTTAAGGAAACCTCTTAGAAGCAATCATCACAGTATCGGTCTCATGGAGTGAACATTAATTACTGAATTAAACGAGATTTACCTGTAAGGTGAAGTTTGATGATAATTATAGTAGCTATACCGGAAGACTGTTTGAAAATAAAAAATAAGATCACTTTCCCAATGGGGTCGTCGATGGAACGGGGAGATTACGATTCTGATAAAAATGGATACAGGAAATCTAACTTCGAATTTGCATTTGCATTGGTCCAAACCCCTTGAGTAAAAGAATAGGAGTTAGTTTAAGACTATTTTCTTGCGAAGGAATTCTAGACCTAACTAGGTATGAATTGTTTTATTCATCTTTTTAGACAGTTGCGAGTAAATTGCATGGGACGGAGGTTGAGGTGGAAGTTTTGCAGTCTAAATGGGAGAATGGAGCGGATCATGTTCAATTTCTCATCCTCGAGAAAAAAGCCTCACCCTCCCGGGACGAACTCATGATTTCTACCGATGCCTTAACGATGACCAACTTTTCCTTCCTATCTTCAGGTAAATCTCCACGACACACAATACCCACCAAAGGCAAAAGGATCAATCACAATTAATTATGTTCTGAGCTACCATGGATTTGTTTGCTTGGCCTTTGGAAAACTATGCATTTGCTTGAATTGGTATTGCTAGCTCGGCCATATGCTCTCTCCCTTTTGTTTCGTACAAGAATCCCTAGAGTGATTAATGTAACGGGAAGAATTTCATTCACTCACACATCCATACATTTATTAATTATTAATGGAATCCTACCTCGATGATGGCAATGGAGGTCGGATAAATATAAAATCCAGTGATTTATTACGATCTCTTCCAAAATTCATTAACACTGCGCGGTCAAGTTCCGAGTCTGGAGTTTGATTCTGTCGTTCATCACGCTTAATGGGATATTTCAAAATTTCTGAGAAAAATGAAACCAAAAATAATCTTCAAACTCCTTTGTCCGGTTTCCATTTTGTCAACATTTTGGACAGCCAACTAATAATACCAACTGCGTAAAATGCGTCGCCATTCATTACGTGGATAACAGTGAGCCAAAGAAAACACCCATTCAATGTCTTTTATTTCTTACAAGTCCGGGTGGGCATTTAAGAACGAAAGGAAACTGCGTAATTGCCCATTCCGAGCTTACATTTATGTCTATTTTGACAAGTTGATGGTGACCTTGATGATGAGAATCGAGTCGGTTGAAGTCTGAGTAGAATAGGCTATTTTTGGTAAAAAAAGAAAACCCTAGCTTGTTTGCCAACTGTGATTCTTTCATTGAATGCTGGGCTGGCGCGTGGTTTCCTGGACACACATACACTGCATTGTGCATTCAATACGTCGTTTTTTGTTGGAGCGGCCAAATCTTTTATTTTTATTTTATACCTTCCAGTACAATTAATCTCATTTCATTTTTTTGACCTTAGAACCAAAAATCAGCCCAGAAACTTTCTGTAAGGCCATTCCGTTCCATTTGCTATTTGACCGGGACATGGTTGTTCGTCAGGCTGGGACTGCCATTGCTAGAGTCATTCCAGAGTCTACTCGCAAATGTCTTATCACCGAAATCTTGGAAATGGTCAGTTTTCTTCTTCCAAACTTGGATGCACTCTCATAAAAATAGTAGCCAATTTAGAACATATCTGGATCTTCCAGGACAACATTTAACACTACGAGCATGTGTTCTACAGGGTGGTGCATACCACTCTACCCAGGTTGTTGGTTTCACAAAAACTGTCAAAAAAAATTTGAATGCGGAATCGATATGCTCTTGACCATGAAATTGCAGTGCGCAAAAAGATTTGAGAAAATTTAAATAAAAGAGCTCGTGATTTTCTTCAGTTTAAAATTCTAGCGCACAATTCTTACAGGTCAACAGCAGTTAGATAAAATTCTGTATAAAATGTGCACCTCCATTTTTATGACAGCCTCTGAGCCGGTAATACGATATGAACGACCCTATTTTCGAGTCTGATTTAAGAGTAAAAAGTTGGGAAATTGGAAGTAGTAATATAACGGGAGAAATTTTTTGGCACAACGTAAACATAACCCATTTACCGTCAGTCAGTTAGATTTTCCAGCACACATGCACGGAGCCATTAAGTAAAAGTCCGAGTCAGTCAACATGAGAGTAGTTTCATTTAATGTCAGACCATCAAAGCAAAGGAGATGTATTATTGCGATAAGGAATGCGGACTAAACGGTATAATCAATACAAACGTAGGAACCAAGTTACTACTAAATCAAGTTATTCATGCACGAATACGACATGATACATAAAAACAAAGTCCGGACACAGTTTCTGTTACGAGTGAGATAAAAAAGAGCTTTGGAGAATGTAAAAAACTTTTTGGACAATCCAGTCTGGTGTGCAAATTTTTTTTTTCACATTTGACATCAATTCATCATCCACTATTGTAGTGGAAGCTGTAAATACAGGAACCCCTCCAAATATCAATTTCTGTCCTCATCAGAAAATACTTTGGTAAAAAAAACCTTCGAACGTTGAGTTCGTGGTAGAGAATAAATGTCCGATGTATTTTGATCTAATTGGAATTTTCTTGTGTGGGGGTTTAGGTGCGACCACACATGGCGTTCAGCTTCGACCATATTTTATCACACATTAACACAATCTATGTTCTGAGAACGAACAGACCTCTGATCGCTCCTGAATTTATGACTCCGGAAATTTTGGCAGCCGACCATTCTCGGATGAGACTAAAAGTACGTAAGGTTCAATTCCTTGACTCAATGACCTGTACTTCCTCATTCTATCAGATAAATCCTTCATAGTCTACGCACTTCTCTCATTTCTTCTCCTACTAGAAAATAAATTTATGACCATCCAACATTTTCCTCCTCGTTTATTCTCCCATTCAATATAATCGTTGGGATTTCCTTCAATTTTTTAAGAGCAAGAGGGCACACACATTATATTAATTTTCACGTCTTCACATTCTTGATCCAATGACACCTCCAGCTTTTTTTTTTCGAGTCCCACCTTTCAACATGATCTATAACCTCAAATCCCACTGATTTATGGTCTGAAATTTTGAATAATATGGTAGCGGATGAAATTAGAGACAAATTTTTGACTTTCTTCGAGTAATTGATGTACCTGTCAATTTTCAATATAAAATGAGACTACTTACGAAGTTATCGTCTTAAAATTTCACCATCGCTAGATTTTTAGTATTGTATTGCCCTCTGCATATTGACGCCTTTTATACTGAAGAAAAGTCGTCCAAGATCGAGGTTTGATATATAGAAGGTCCGCTGTATTGTGTGGTATCTGATGTGATATCTTAACGGAAACTTTCCAAGCCATTTTGTAAACCCATGGGATCCAACTTTCGAAATATCCCTCGATTCATAAAATTATGTAGGATGTAAGTACAAAGCTGGAAAATGGATCCTAAGCCAACAGTTTCGTCAAAGAAGACACTGGCAATTCAATTGGCTACGAGTTGTGAATACGTGATGTAACACTATTCCCTCATCTCTCACACTCCGAGTTCCTGACGCTGACGCTGACTACCCCTCCCACGCCCCCCCCCATATTCTTCTTCTGTTGTCAGAGAACCCACTCAGCATTTGATTAATTCTTCGAGCTTACATCTTCTGGTAAACATGCATAGGGTGGTCCATAGCTATTTCCCTTAACCCCGCCTTACAACCTGCTCTGGATGCTTCCCGAAAATAAATTAGAATTGATGTGGTTTGAGGAATAATAAGAAAAAAATAGTTACCATTTTTAATGGGGGGGGGGCGGGTTGAAAATGTTATGAGCCACCCGATATGTCAGCCAAATTTTACCCGAATCTAATGTCATAGTTGCTCTCTTCTCCGGAAAAACTATTTCAGATCCCTACAAAACATGTCGGATCAGATATCACACCCCAGAATCATTTTTTTACGTAAACATCACGCATTCAATTTCGAAAAAAAATTGAAGTTTTCGGAGTGGTTTTGGGTTTCCTTCCATTTATTTGCATCGTGCTGAAACGAATGATCTTTGAAAATGAAATTATCAAATTATCTGGGATTTTATTTTTTTGAGTAAACTTTGTATATATATATGTGTAAACAGGGGGAAATGCTTTACATTCCTGACACGGACATGATGCTCTACCTCTGCTCTCCGTCTGTGATGAATCTCGATGATCTTACGAAGTAAGTTCCTCAGTTGAGTTGAAAATACAGTTCTTACCAATACTAGTATTCAGTGACAGGAGATGGCGATAAAAAACTGAGTGAATTGCATTAAAGCAAACGAACTTCATTCCCAACATATTCATCATGATTCTGATTTACGCTCAAAGCTTTAATGTAAAAATCCACTTGTATTTTTTGAATGAGCTTATCATTTTTTCAATAAAAATTCAATAATGAAATATTTCATTGCTGGACTTTTTTTAATACCGGGATTATACCTTCCCTAAGCCAAATGGAAAGCTAGTGTAAATAGACCGCAAAATGACACGGATATTTGAGCTTGCCTGAGACAGTTGTCAATTAATGAGAGTGTTTTTTAAATAATTAATTCCACGTATGTATGTTTTACGTGTGTTCCAAATTAATTTTTAGACGAGGACTTTACCTGAGTGACATCCCATTACATGATGCAACACGAGACTTGGTACTTTTGAGTGAGCAGTTTGAAGCTGAGTACAAACTGACACAAGATCTGGAGATACTGACGGACAAACTCCAACAAACCCATCGGTAAGAAAAAGAAAATGGAAGAAGAATAGTCTGAATCTGAAATATTGGTATCTAACGAAGTAGGGTGACCCCTGGGAGATCTACATTGAATGAAATATTGAGCCTGAGTCTTATTTTAGATTTCATCCTTTGAATTGTTATTGATTGCTTGGACCGTCCAGTCCGTGTATAAGAATTGATCCTAGAATCTATTTCTAGACAAGGATTTCTGTCCAATCCAACATAACTCGAAAACGAAAGTGTCGTAGTCGTTCGTGCCTGGACAGAATTGTAAATGTTGTTTATGCAACTTTATAACCCTTTTTTTCCACTCCTCTCATGGCTAGTGGGAGGAAAAAGACGAATATCGTTTCATTTTAACTCCTTTGATCTTCCAGGATTTACACTACAGAGAAAATAATCGTCTTGTAAATCAAAAGAGAACATGAGAAAGGAGTAAAACGAAAAGGAAGGAGTCTGTGGGTCGTTTCAAAAATTAATGTTGTCCCGTGTGTGCGTAGAAAATGTGTGTCGTCTGGGGTTTTCCATTCCAATAGCAATTCCATTCCAATCTTATGTTCTTAAATATTTCAACCCAAACTCTAAGATGTAGTATTCTATCCACGCACTGAATTACTACACACTCATATAAATAACACCTTAGCAAGAGAATCCATGAGATATATCTCAATTGTAGTCTCTTAGCTACGAAGTCACATTTCTCAAGAATTATTGGAGAAAAGCCCGTCCCTGGCAGAAAATTCGTGCTGGAAACTCTTATTTGAACATATAAACTCAAAATCTGCAGTCTGACCTCTCAAAATTAATAAAATTAAATAACATTAAAACAAAAAAGAAAATATTCTTACCAACATTAGAGCTAAAAAAACGACCTTAGGCGTGTATATAGGATTCCTGGCCATGTGAAGTCATAATTTTGACGCAGTGGTTATTGTCGAATTTATGAGGTGTACAGAAATAAAAATTACCTCAATGTGAACCTGAGAGCCTGAATGTGGTGGCTGCAAAAGAGTTGACTCGAAAATTCCAATGTTTGACCTTTCTAGGTCAAGGTGAAATTGAGAAAACCTAGGAAAAGTTCAGAGAAAAAGAAAAAATGGGGCAAGTTTTACTTGGCTTTCCTTCCCGAGCCCATGGAAAGTTGAGTCAAACTTGCCCCATTTTTTTATTTTCAACTGAACGTTTCCTTAATTTCACCTTGACCAAAAAATGTCAAACATTCGAATTTTCGAGTCATCTCTCTTGTAGTCACCATATTCAAGCTCTCAGGTTGACATTGAGGTAATTTTTATTTCTGTGCACCTCATCAATTCAACAAAAACCACTGCGTCAAAATTATCACTTCACATGGCCAGAAATCCTATCTCCAGGTCTAAGGTCCTTTGAAAGGATAAACGTTAGTCATTTTTACTTAGAACACAATGGTTAATTCATGAAAATATTAGCCCAATTCCAAACCAAGACTGTAAATAGTTACAAATGACAGAGACTAAGTAAGGTGGGGTTGTAAGTCGTAAATGTAATGATGATTTGTACGAGTGGGGTCGGTCATATATTTTCATTTAAAAGGGAATTGGAGACAGAGAAGAGCAAGACGGACAATTTGTTGTACTCTGTCCTTCCACCCACGGTGGCCAATGAACTACGTCATGAACGCCCGGTCGCGGCCAAAAGGTATCCGTGTGTCACACTCTTGTTCTCTGGCGTCGTTGGTTTCACGGAATATTGTGCGAGACAAAGTACGACGCCCATGAAAATCGTTGGACTTCTTAACACAATTTATACAACTTTCGACGTCCTCACGGACCCTAAGAAAAACCCAAACGTGTACAAGGTATTTTTTATGTTTAACTGAAAAGTAGTGGAACTGAAAACTAGTGAAAACAAATTATTTTGAAAAAACTTTTATGGTTTTTGAACTAAGGTGGAAACAGTTGGTGACAAATATATGGCAGTGAGTGGATTGCCCGAGGATTGTTCTTCCCATACCAAATGTATGGCTGGACTGGCTCTAGATATGATGGACCTTGTAGAACAGTTGAAGTATGAGGACACCCACGTTGTAAGTTGAATTAAATTACTATAATAATAATAGAACGCAAATATATTTGCAATCAAAATTATATTTTGGAATTCTCAGAAACTAACGATTGGAATTCATTCTGGAGAAGTTGTCACGGGGGTGATTGGACACAGAATGCCTCGCTATTGTCTGTTTGGAAATACAGTCAATCTAACTAGTCGTACGGAGACGACGGGGGCTTCAGGGAAAATCAATGTGTCCGAGGATGCCTACAAGTAAATCAAATATTAAAACAAAATTATATTTAAAATTTATTAAATAAGTTGTGGTTTCAGAAGCAGAAAATGGATTCCCATTTATCGAACTTGACCTTCTTCGAGCTAACATTATTAAATTATGATATACAGAAATAATATGATACCAATGGTCTTGGAACTCGATTTTACTAATAAGTTTGATATTAATTTTTCAGGTTGTTACAAACGGAAGAGAATTTTGACCCTTCTTTTGAGTTGACTTATCGTGGTCCGGTCCAAATGAAAGGAAAAGCTGAAGCAATGAACGTTTACTTCCTGACCAGGAAAACGCCAACAATCTCTATAGAGTCACCAACATCTACGACCGCAGAAATTGAGCTTCCCTCCGCAGATGTCACTCAAGTGGACATCACTGTTTTGACTCGAGCGGATGCCAGTAATCACAACACCTGACATAAGAAGAAAAAACGAAAGTCAAAAGAGTGTGGGTCATCTTCCCTATGTCAACTATTATAGAGACCCCTCCCTCCTTAATTTTAAAAACAAAAAAGTCCATGGGTATTCATTTCTGGTCTCGTGATCTCAAAATTGATTTCAGAATTCAGAGCTGACGTCCTTTTTTAAATACTAAGTATGTCTGGCTTGCGTGTCAAAACTCATACAATAGTTGAGGATAAAGAGAGGCTTAATTCCTATTAACACATCCTGGAACACAACAATAATGCCATAACCTTGTACTTCTAAAGAATGGTACTATTTTCAGCCCTTTTGTTTTAATTGGAGCATTTATTTCGGAGAATAAGTTAGGTTTGAACATAGTTTTTGCTTAAAATTATTAAACTTTTTAAGTTGAAGCGCAAAAGTAATTTTTTTTTGACTCTCCATAATGTCAATGGATTCCTCTTGCAATAATTAAATAGTGCGTTACACAAGATCTCTAGTTTTCCATTGGCTTATGGCTTATCTAACCACACCAAATCCCCGAATAAAACATTTGAATTTATTAATTTCCATATACTTTTTTTAGAATTATTGACTCTTTGCAGTGTAAAGTTATTAATTCCTCTGACCCAAATTATTTTTAATCTATATTTACAGTGAATTTTATCTGACCATGACGCTTTTGTTGTGGACAAATTATTTATTGCACACCTTAAGTTTATGACAATTCAAAATATTACCGCCGCGTAGTTGTGTCGCTCAGGCTTGTTTGATGTAAATATTTCGTCCTTATCTCCATATTGAATTTGAAAATCAATATAATCCATCAGTATTAACCGTAAGCCACGCATTACCCTCAAATGAACACATTATTTATGTCGTGCTAATTTCTAACCCTGACAAACCGTTAATGAACCCTCACTCTATACCTGTGCCCAACAAATCATTAAAAGTGCAATAAAGTATATATTAAATAATGAATTACGACCGCACAACGTAAACTACTATGTAATTCTAATCTATTAACTATGAACGTTTAGATACATAAGTACGTACAAGGAAAAAAAAATGTATGGTTATAAAAATTAAATGATTGTAGAAAATGTATAATTATTATTAAATCGTTGTGCGTGTGAGTATACACTTTTTGCTTACGTATTCACATACAGCGTCCTTTTTCCTAAAAGATCATGTGGTCACGGTCTCACGCGTATTGTGCATTTGCATGATTGGTTCTTACATATATTAATTACTAATTTTAAGGAATATAATTCATTTTTGATGTCCGTGGTTTGCGTTAAGTATGGTGGCTCTCGTTTTGTCAAGTTCTCTTTATACCGAACCAGTTTTGGAGTTCGATATACGGGGAGTTCACCACACTTCCATTTTATGGTTACACTATGTCAAATGTTATAAGGGTTACCACGTAATTTACTTCGGGATTACCTCTTAACATATATTGACATTTAATTGTATGTAATTATGGTTCGACCGCGCCTGAATACTTGCGGAATTTTTCAGAAAAAATTGTTTATTCATTTTATCGTCATCAAAAATCAAAAAGTGAGGCAGACTAACGGATCTAAGCCACGCCGCAAAGGAACTTGTTGTACAGCGTACCCTAAATTCCAATCCCAGAAAAATACATAATAATATTTTAAAAAACTATAGTTACTTACATATATTACATTTACATACATTGTGTTAAACCTCCTCCGCTTTGTTTTTGTATTGCACCTTTCGTAAGTATATACTTTATGTCTAATTACATGCTAAGGAAGGTGGGATGGACCACTTAAACTTTTGACTTTACCTTTAGAACTTAACATGGTTGAGAAAAAAAATAAAACACAATCCTCCAAACAGTTACGCACTAAAAGTTAAATGTGTGATTAAATATATAAAAGTCGTCAACTTATGAACCACTGTTACTGTTATTTTTTATTATTAATATTATACGTATGATGAGCTGAATGTGAACTCTTGTATGGAGTCAATCTGATAGACTCGGACAAATGATTTTATGCCTTTAAACACCTTAATTGCATGTTTAGTGAAGCGCTCTGAACGTAAAATCATTACACGTCAAGTTCCGGTGATGCGATTAGATAATGAATTCAAGGGAACGATTCAACAAAACAAATGATCATTTGGCTTAGAGTCAAAATATCAATGGAATTTCCGTGATGTTAACTCTTCTAAAAGATTAGCTGAACTTTAAGTCTAGTCACAAAGCAAAATGGTGTGGCTTAATTCATAGGCTGATTCAAATATTGGCCGTCTACAGTTACGACACTGTCCTGTATCCTCAGAAAAATTGGGCCGAAAGATTCTTTTGATCCTCCAAAAAAAGTGCAATCTAAATGGCGGGGTGATTTGTGGTTAATCCGGGGCGACAAGATTAGATATTTTTATTATTATTTAAAATTATTATTTATTATTATTTTATTTTTATTATTTAGATAGATTAGAGATATTTTTTACTTTAACCCATTTTTATACCATTCGCCGCTATTCTTTTTTATGTACAGGGCGTGCCATAGAAGTGTTTCAAATTTTCACCGGTAATCTCTGAACAAATCACTGGAAACACGATGCAAAAACGAAGCAAAAATTTTTACGGTGTCAATTTAAAACCACAATCTAATTTATGGAATTTAATCAACGTTTTGCATTAATTATCTGTTACGACTTAAAAAACCATTAACCATTCCTTAAGCCTGTCGGTGGAAGGCTACTAAAATGTTGGTAGAACTACTGTAATGTTATGTGAGGGAGTTGAAGGAAAAGGTTTAATTTTTTAGACTCGACAAGGGTTTCTTACTCCTTGTATTATTGTTGGTGATGTTAAACGGGTGAGTTGTTATCTCCTAATGATTACAGTTGAGGTGTACTGATGCTGAATGTATGTCTGCAGCAGTAGTACTGACCAACCTCATGGCGAAAATCTTCAGTCTTCCCTCAGCTTTGCACTGAGCAGTTAGTTACAGCTCCATCATACCTTTGCAACTGTTAAATCTTGTGTATAGTAGTATCTGATTTGCTTACGGCCAAACTTCATCAAAATTTTGACGTTAAACTCCAGACATTCTTTGGATAAAACCGTTTGTTAAATTTACTGGTGCTGGCTAGAAATTTTGTCAATCAAATTTTGCACCGCCTTGATTCAACAGCATTGTGGACTTAAAAATATTGCTGAGAAAACGATCCGATCAATCGAATCAAAAATTTGCAAACGTTGTTGGGGTCAAAAGTCTGAGAATTTTCCGAGATTTCTGTTTGTCATCCTTAGGATTTTTGAACAATCCTCTGTTTGTTCTTATACATTGTGACCTTAACTTGAACTATTTAGCCTTTGATGTTTGACAGTGAGTTTGATGTCACTCATAAAAATGCAAGTTTATCCTTTGTTCTGCACGTCGGAGTTATTAGCGGGAGATCGGGCCTAAGTTAAGGAGGAAGAAACCCAGACGTTTTGAACAAAAAGAACTTTGATTCTATGAACAAAGGTGACAGTGAAAAACTTTGGATAATAAAGTTGAGAAGGACTATCTTTCTTCTGATTGTGTCAAGTGTGAGTGAGATGATTTGCAGCAAATTGTACGCCTACGCACCTCCGGGAATAGGAATAAAATAGTCAAATTGTCTGAAGAGGACAAATTTGTAGTGTTTAAAAAAGTAAAGCTAGCATGAAATAATAGACAACCACCGTTTCCCTTCGTCTTGGAGTAAGAAAGAACAACAACAACAAACAAGGAGGAAGCGGACCGAAGAATTGAGCAAGTAACCACAACCAAAATTTTCTTCAGGTGTCTATGTCTATTTGTAAAAACTACCACGAAGGAAGAGAACCCCAAACACTTGTACAAAAAAACCAGCAGTGGTATTTAGTCAAAGACTTTTAAATTCAATTGAATGAAACCTGTTTGATTGTTTTCCCTACTGGAACGAGTGTTGAACTTGTGAGCAATCAACAAGTTAGACAATTTATTCCTTAAAAAACACACCTGTGCATTTTCATTCCTTTCATTTCCTTCTTTTTCTAACAAATGAGAAATAAACACTAACAAATTACTCAGTGAACCAATTCCACTAATTATAGGTTCAAAAATTAATACTGTAAAGAGAAATCAAGAATTCTCAACATAGAGCAATAATTGTAACCCATAGAAAAAAAATCAAAATGTCATCGGTGACTGAAAGAGCAGTGATTTATGTTGACTCCGGGTCAGACCTCTCCAGTATGACGTCGATTTCAAGCTCCTCGTCATCTTTATCGAGCCCACGCCGATCACCGTCTACGGAACGGCCTGTTAGTAAACACCAAGGAAATGGTCAATCCAATTACGTCATCAAAATCCAAATCGGTGAAGAAAGAATGTTTAATACACCGGTAAGGATAGATGTCGCTGCAGCTGGGAAAAAGCATCAATCACAAGGACGAATGCGCGGTGGCCAAGAATCTCCATTAAACAGTAGCGGACAATCTTCTCCGCGATCGGATATGACACCACCGCCATTACCGCGTGGTCCAGGAAATGGAACGATTCGGTTCGGAAGCGAAACAAGTGAGAGTGATACAGAGTCTGATGTGTCTTCAGCGGACTATCATTCACGCCCGCCCTCTATGCGCGGGATTCCAGCAGCATTGACTCCAACCACTTGCTCAGCAGCACAATTTGCAATGAGAGAAATTTTGGAACTTGGCCCGCCATCTATTTTCAGTCTTGGAGAAATGAATCTTGGGAGTCGAAAATCAGGAGGAATGAATAAAGAGATTGGACAACCGGAAATATCCAGAGATTTTGCTTCACTCAAGAATTGTGTGAATCAAAGTCTAATTCATTGTTTTTCAAAGGGAAAACCAAGGCTTGTGAGCAGCAATAGCAATGCCAATACCAATAATGGCGGCAACAAAGGACATACACATGTACAGACTAGTAATCCCATCATCATCAAATCCAAACAATATGGTGGTTATGAACAAAAACGTCCGAATCGGTTTCGCTTGATTGAGGCTGGTGCTGCCGCCGTGGCTACGGGACCAGTTTCTTTCTCCGCTGGTGGATATGAAGAAAAAATGGCGGGCGGGGTTTCAGAGTTCCAAGCCCGGCCGGAAAGATATGTTGCAAATATAATTGTGGATGAAGCGTCATTTCATTTGAATGAAATCAATGAGTTCAATGGGAGTGTGACGAATGACGACGTGTCCACGAATCCTGAGACATTCGATTCTTTGAGTAACTTCGTTGGTTACAAAGACATTTTTGCAAGGAATCATCGTGAGGGTCCTACGCAAATCATGAGCGACAAGGGAACGATTCGTGGGGTTAAAAACAGAGTTCGTGATGGAATTGCTACTTTTCTACAATCAAAGGATTCCAAGGTATTACTTTTTATGACATATGTCCTAGGGCTAGGGATTAATGCAGGAATGCTTACTGGAAACAGCCCATACATCGAACTCCCAAAATCTGAGACAAATGGTTCATTATATGGAAAGTTCAATGAATGTCAAGCTTATGTTGGAGCATAGCAGATGTACGCAACTACAGTTCGATTAAAGGAAGTGTTCATTAGAAGGAGTGTTGATATAGAGGAACCAGAGTGTACGGGAAACCGAACCGAATATCAAAAGAGTTAGATATTTTGAATTTAAAACCGGGGCTATCATTGGGATTTACTGACATTAATATAGTAGTGTTAGATTTTGTATGGATCATGCTCCAATTTTATTCGTTTGATTTTATTACCATTCCTTAGTATGGAAAATCTTAGCAGTAAATTCAAAATTATGCACAAAGAAGTTTCACTATCACAAATAATCAACTTGGTGACAAGTAGTGACAAGCTTTTCTTTAGGCTTAAGAACTTAAGCCGGTTTTCAACAATAAGTCATACTCGTCGACTGAGCCCAAAGTTGACATTGTCAAATAAACAATTAAAATATTTTCACGCCGTCATTGTCAAAAGTCTAGCTGCACATGCCTTAATGAGTCAATGTCAGACGCAAGACTTACAAGGAAACCACTTTTCTTGTAAAACTCAGCTAAGGATGAAATTTAGACCACTAATTATTTTTTTTGAATATGAAGGTTTCATCGACATTCGACGGTTGAATTATGTATAGGTTTTGAGCCAATTTGGTTCGTACATGAAATGTGGTTTCCTTGTCAGACTGTACAGTAAGATCTGCATTGGATTAATTAAAGGAGACAAACAATTAAAAAGAAATTCTGAGACGAGACAGACTTCTTTATTATTCAAGTCCTTTGCTCTTAACATTGAAAATGAAGGGGGAGGAGTACGTGTGAAGTCTCAGTAGTGAAATTCCTGTCAACAATGGCACAATTACAATTTACAACTACAACTCGTCGTAGGTAGGAAGAAAGTAAGCCGAGAAATTTCGGAATTCTTAGGAAGAAAGTACATTAAACACTATTCCACATTTCTTTTCTGAATGGAGAGAACTTTTTTTTTACCTGATCTTGTGACAAGCATAATAATTTGCTTGCACAAGTAAGCACTCTTAGAATAGAAAAAGGTAAAGAACACGGGGATGTTTCTCTTTTTTTTTCTTGTACACGGTGCAAACATACATACATAATTCCATGTCTGCGTCTAAATCTATGGAAACATTTAAAGGAAGCAAGTTTAAGGATTTTTCTTGGCAATGACGAATTGGTTTCCTTCGTTAAAAAAAAACTTTGTTGGTTTGGTTGACAGCAGTTGGTTTAAAAGACACCAGATGTAAACTTTATCTTTGCATGTAGTTAATCGTGTACTTGATTCAAAAGGCCAATTCTTTGACTATAACGCACACCTCACCTCAAGATTTTTGCAAAAGAATGGCAAAACCTGAGGAGTAAAGTGAAAATCTTGCAAATGAATTCAATAGGAGAGCAAAACGTTAGAGAAACAGATGGACATGAGCTTGCACTTGTTCCTCACCATTATCCCATACGGCATGGCAAACAGCGGTAGCAAGAGAAAAACCACTTAATTTATCTTGTCAACTTGTCGTCTACTCGAAATTATCAATGTTTGATTGTTCAAAATGAAAGGCGAAAGATTTTAAAGGCAAAATATTCATAATAATGGGAACAATCAGATTATTAGACTTTGTGCCGTCCCGTGCGTGCGTGCACTACAGTTGGACACAGAGTGAAACAATGAAACTCGCAGAAAATTTTTGTATTATGACTTATGACAAGAATGTCATCGAGTTTTCAAAAAATATGAGTGACCGAGTTTAAGGTTCCTGTGATAATGGTTTTGTCCACTGAATCCTTAATTGTGTTCGGGAATCCATTTGCCAATTTCATTGTCCTTTGTTTGGAAGAGAAATCGTGGATATGCTCCGTTGACTTTGTATTTTATCCGAAGACTTTGTACTTTGTCGTCTTTTAGAAGATGATATGATAGAACAAATCTATTTTTAATGTTTTATGACTTTTTCAATTGTTACAAGTTCAATTCATGAAATTATGTCCACCTTAAATTTATACAGCTGCTGAGTATGTAGTATTGTATGTATAGGTCTGCGTGAGCGCATTATTAGTACTTAGGTTCAATATGGCGTTTTAATTCGGATACCGAACCGAAGATCTTAATCTTTAGCGGAAATTAACTAGTTAGCTAGGACTAATTGGTCGATTTATATAAATTTTACAGTAAAAATGTGCAATACTTTTGAGCAAGCACACAAAAAATGGTCATCAAAGATGAATTAACAATATTTCGAAGTACTTTGGTTCAATCAGTCGATATCAGTATAACTGGCGCAGAAAACGATTGTCTCTTCGATGTGTTGGGCGTGGGGTAAAGCATAGTTCGTTCAAATGAGAAAATAACGGTTTGGAATTTCTTCCTACTACTAGGATGACCAATCTAGATCGCAGGAAAAATAACGTTCATTCTCTTAAGTACGAGAAATGCTCAAGAGTGCCTTCCTTCCGGCGAATGCTCAAGAGTGGAAATCTATTTTACTAATTTAGATTCTGGCAACAAAAAACAATTAAAAATCAAAGTGAAAATTTTTGAGATTGCCAAAAACTGAGATTTGAACTGAAACCGGACTCATGAGCCATCCTTGAGGAACACCTTAAGATTAGTTTACTTTCCCAAGCAAGGCACGCGTTGAGTGAAAAATAGCAGATGATAGAAGATTATCAGAGTCATCATCGTTAGTTTTTTGGTGTGAACTTGTTAATTAAAGTTTGACCTTCTCCTCTTCATACCCCAGATATAAAACCCCAAGACATTGTTTTCACGCGCTAATTGAAATGAACACAATGCATGTCTTTCTACTAGGACTGGGACTGATACCTTCTGTGTTTATACGAGTGTTTGTAACTAAACTGGGTTATCTCGAGATGCGCCTCAATTATACAATTTAATTTATTCAATACTCTCTCAAAATGTGTTCTAATTCTAACTGTTACCTCGGTTCTCAAGTCATAACTTTTATTGCCCGATTGAACTATTGATATGACGAGGACAGTTTTAGTGCGTTATGCGTTCACACATATTTTGTGTCGAACTTCAACCACTATACGTTTGACATACTGGTTGATTATTTTATATAACGGACACTCTTATTATCACACAAACTGATACAAACATAAAGTCCACTATGGAATCACGGTTCTAAAGCCAAAATTTGCGTGAACGCTTAATCTGAATGCAATGCTTCCATCCATAGATTTTTAAATAAATTCGCTGTATTATTACCCTGATAAAGAGGAAATATGTTGTTTGGAATTTGTGCCACAATTTTCACGTCATTAGTTCCAATTATGTTTTGTATTTGAGGAATTAGAGCTATACATGCGTGGGTTTAAATATTCTTTAGAGATTAAATTGAAGGGAGAAATAGACTTTCTTATGTTCTTATTTTACTGATTGTGCACTGCGCTAATTAGGTCTCATAGTGACTGGTATTTATTTTATATTTTTCAAGTGCAATACGGAAAGTTTTTGAGTTTTAGACTTGAGGAATCGATGGAGCTTGACGGAATGAATGTTTGGGATTTCAATGCATAATACTCCAACCTCTAAATTGCAAGTTTGCAAATTTAATGCAATTGTGAATTGAATAGAAAAGAGCAGTGAGTGCAGTGTTTCCAGTTGATGTTTTTTTTTATATATATTTTTACAAAAGGAAATGGAAAGAGTGATGGAGTACAGAAAATGTACCAGTAGTCACGATTCAAATCACATCTGCCCTCCACTCCAATGCATTTTACTCTACTGCCACTGCATTTTTCAACTTCCATTATTATTTACGCACTGAATATTTTTCCCAAAAGGAGTCAGTTCTTGTTAGAAGTCAAAGTCAAGTCAGTGAATGTGAATGTGAATGCTAAAAGGGGTTTCGGTCCTATTTATTTCTATCTAAAACTAAGATACATGGACGACATTGTCCCTAATTCTTTAACGTGGGTGTAAATGAACTACATAAATAAATAAAATGCAGGAGGGAGTAGTCTATTGTGGTCCTCAAATGAAATGAAATCAAATGTAATGTAATGTAATGTAAATCTAATGGGTCCTAATTTAGTAGAGTTCAATGAGGAAAATTTGCAGAAACCTCTTTTTCTTCTTATTACTGCCTTGGGATAAAACTTTGTTTAGTTTCGTGTTTTCTGTGTCTTTAAAAATCTGTGACGGTCGCGGCAGTAGTAACACAACACGCAAACAACAAAAATGTTTCCCTTGACTTGACTTTTCTTTAAAATGTAAGACTCTTCCACTCTCTCTTTGTAAATGACTCAAGAAGAAAATGGAATATGACAAGTTTAGAAAAGAGGATGATCCTCTCAGTTTTCAAATTATTTCAATGTCACGTGACATACTTTTTTTTTATTGAAGAATCCGGATTGCTGTTTTATCAATAAAGCACTGATTAGTTGAATTCGCCATAGAGCGGTACTGGCTTTCTATTTGGCATGGAAGAGTCACCCTAGTAGTAGTAAAAAGAATTCCAGTAAAGTTGACAACACATTTTAATTAATACTCAGCAATTCACGGAGTTGTCGGTGTTCAATATAAATTACGTTTAAATCAGACAATACGCTGATAATAAATATTGACAAGCAAAAGTTGCAAAAATCCTCTAAACTGTCTGTTGTCAAAATCACTGATTGTGCTTCCGATTTCAAAATATTTTAATTAGTTTTCTGGTCAAAGTCAATCTCGATATAAACCATGACAGCCATAAGAGATGAAATGTCAAATTGACTTGAATCTCTCCGCACATGGGCGGACAATACAACACATACCTACATATGAACGTTTTTTTACGTCCCATTTTAATTGTTTAAGGTAAACCAGTTCGCCGTTTGATTAAAAACTAAGAAAAATTCAAGTGTACTGCTGAGAAGATCTCCAACATGTCAATCACAGAAGGGAAAATATGAGTTGAAATGACAGAAGAAATATTTCCCATGCTTTGTGTTAGTACGGTATTCAAACCAGTAGTACTGGTATTGGTATCTTGTAAAACCTTGTAATGGAGTATGTAATTGGCGAAAAACAGGAGTGAATCTGTAAAATCATCATCACATCGGATCAGAATCTAGATCAGTTTTTTTCTCTATCACTTGATGATTATATGGAGAATGGTTTCAGATTCTCTCTTGGGATAGTAAACGAATTGATATCACAAAACATATGATTACTTCCGATGAAAGGTCGACAGGTTGTGAGTCCGTTGCAATTACCTTGTCATCCATCTTTTCACAGATTTCAATAAGACACCAAACCACAAAGGCAATTTTATTTTCCCTAGATCTCGCTGAAATAGAAAGAAAAACTCCTGCCTACTGAACTACTGGGAAGTGAATCCTAGCATTGCATTGCATTGGTCAGCTGACTATGTTATTATTTTCCAATAAATAATACAAGTTTTTTATTCTCACTGAATGCTAGGTATGACTAACCTTTAGGTATAAATCGTCGCAAGTTGTTCAGATTGATATATGTACGGTACCGCAGTATTCCCAGTCTTACAGGTGGGTCAGGTTAACTGTAGGTCAGAAAGGTTGAGGTTCTAACCTAACATTATGTTACACACATGTGGTCTGCCTGCATTTCCTTAACCTATCCTGACAGGGTTACACCTTAGGACTCCTTGCCTCAAGTGGGCAGGAATGGCAATAACATAAAAAATTATACTCATTCCTAGTCCTATTGCCAGCTTTCGGCTCTTAAAACTAGTACGTGATTTTCAGCAACCCGGAGAAAAAATGTCAGCCGGACTTGCTAGTAGCTGGCGGTCAGACCATGGAGTACTCAATTACGCCGCTATGCTTTCTTCGAAGTTTGACTTCAACAAATGGTGCTTTTCGCCGCATTTAATTAACCGACTAGTTCAATTTTTTATCATTATTGGTTTTGTCTCGAGAAGGATCCAGAATCCAATGCTGTTTGCGCAGCAATTCTGACTTCGATTTTGGCCTCCCAGTAAAGTTTTCCTGAAATTGAAGCCAGTTTTAACCCCATCCAGCTCTAGAACCCACGGTAAGGTACTTTGGAGTATAGAAGTTAACTTAGTAAAAATCAATGGCAATGCCAGTGATCATTGAATCGTGAAGTTCAGTTATTTCTGAGCAATATATTTGCGGATTTAATCCCTAGAACGTCCATCGTCACACTGCAAGATCTTTATCTCACCGCCAATGACGCCCTTAATCTGTTAAATGTCCAATAATTGTTGGGTCGGAATCTTTGTGATTTCAATTCACTGAATTGTGACTGACCACGTATAATATCACACTCAATCGTGTTTTATGGCCCCTTCAATAAAATTAAATGGCCAAATTAAACTGGCGAAGGCATTAAATCTTTGAGGTAGTCAGGTAGTTGCCAGAACTGTCGGCATTTTTTTCTCATCAAATGAAATTATCATGATCGGAGGTATCACCCAGCGGATCAACCATTGCAAAAAGATTTGTGCAAAGATTAGCGTCAGTAGTAAGGAAAACCATGTAATTGGCGGTTTAAAATCCCGTCATGAGGACTGACGACGACAACGGTCATTTGAGTTAGTTTTACATGCACACGTCGCATGGGACTTAATTTGTAGTAGGTTACGTAATAAAATCTCTCCTTGTGTTTTAAATGATTTTTATATGGATAAGTTCTTACTAAACCGCGGTCGTCATTCAACCGGTGTGGTTATTTTATTGGCCGTCCGCCAAATGGATCCGGATTCTTGTAACGAAAAAAATCAAAAAGAAATCTTTATTACTATTATAGGTTTCACAAGATAGGCCTTAACCGCAAGGGAAAATTCAACACTTTTGACTTGACTCCTCATTATTATTACTAACGACGTCTAAAAGATGAAGAGGCGATGAGATAACATTATCAGTACATTACATATTTTTTTTTACCGTACTTGGCCGTTACCTTTAAACTCAGTGACCTAGAGTATACGTATACGCGTGTATTTCTTTTGCATACCTGTCTAAGTTATTTGGGTTGTCGTTGTTAAAGTCATAATTTAATATAAATGTGTAATGTAATATTTCTTAGCCGGTCGGGGCTGCATTCTTACGTCACATCACTACAGGAATCCCAATTCACAAATGGCAATATGGCAAAAAAGACAATGAATGTATTCATTCATCCACTCTTTTAAGAACTGACAACCTTTGCCAACCTCATCATAAATTTAATTGTCATTGCGTACCCATGTACCTGTTAAGCAAGTTATAAGAATGCGGGAACCTCGGCTTATGGCTTATCAATCACACACATAATTATCACGGAAGCCGTAAAATAATAAATAAATAAATGGGAGGAATTTTAATCCCTTGAGCCATGAACTCGAACTAGGTTCAGGTGGGTCTTCGTCCCAATATCCCATGCATGCGTAGTTAAATCTCGAACACTTGTAGTGGCAAGTCATAAAAAGATACTTGACAAGTCCTGTGTAGTGCTATTTTAAGGCAAGGAATTTTAGTTCAGGTGACTCTTTGTCATAAAACAATCCATATGAAGAACGTGGGATTAGGATTAAAAGGATTCATTTTAGAGAAGAAGAAAGGTCATCAACCATTCTTGTCCCCATTCATTCTTTCATTCCATTGTTTTGTCATAATAATTTTTGATTGACGTCAAAATCATTCCAACATCTGTGAGTTCATACTTGGCTTACTCAATTCGGAGCCAAATTCCGCAAGGATGTTGATCCTGCGGGGGAAATTGACCCAGAATTTGTCTACACATTAAGGAATGGAATTTTTGCTTCAATTGAAGTATTTACGAGTTAAATTCGAAATTTTATTTAAAAATATGCCTTTCCAAGTCTTTTTTAGATTAGTCGACACACAAGGCACGCCAACACTTTTATTATACAGTGAGAAAATAGTACTTTAGAATTGAATGTAACATTTGATTTTTATCAAGGCCTGGAAATTAAATACTTAAATATGATATAAATTTATCAAGGTTACTGTATCAGTAGGTTTGGGAGAACAGACTACTTCACAGAACAGAGTCACTCCTACAATTGACAAATATTAAAAATATTTGCTGAAGAAAAAGTTAAAATACAGTGTAAATACAGTATAAAGTTAAAATACAGTTCCTAAATTCTGGAGATTAGCAGAAGGTGAACGACCTGCAATTTGTCTTAAAATAACAAATCATCGTTTATTAGAATCGTATACAACGCCACCCATTCAACGCTTCAACTCCGTATAGTAAACGTTAGAAAAAAGTTTTTTTTTGTTTAGGCACAATGAAAATTTATTGGTTTTATTATTTAATTTTATACAAGATATGTTGGGTCTGATTAGTTGCCTGGTGTTGGCTCTCGTTCAAACATTTCATCGAAGGCACTCATGATTTCGGACCTCCTAGACTCCGCAGCGGTAGTTCCGAATCCAGTCGCGAATGTCTTTTGGCTATTCCCCCTCTGTCCAATCACAGGAAGCGTCAATTTTCGACCATCACATTTCTCGGATGGACTGATAGCGGTGAGGAATTTTCCTCATTAGATACGAAATGTTAGGGGAATGCTCTTTGATTGAAATACCCTCATCAAGTTCGATACCTCATCCGCGATATCCGGATTCTTGAGGACAGGTAGGATAACTGTAAGTACCAAAGTAGAGTTTGGGTCTAACGGATAGAAGGCGAAAGGAGTCCGAAGAATTGCGAATATGTTCGTCCATTTCAGATAAAGCTTGTCTGAATTGGGATTCCACAGCCGCTCTATGCTGTTGCCGCAGTTAAATCCAGCGTCCGAAATTCCGATCGACGGCTACCTCCATTTCTTTCAGTTCTACTCCGGCTTCCTCGAGCCTCTTAGAAACTGCTGTAAATTTTTCAGCGATCAGCTTTTTATTGTTGTCTTTCTCCAACACCATCTAACGAATTTCACTAAAAAATTCTGTGGCGTAGTTCCGTCGAGGTCGGGATGTTACATTCACATTAGCGCATCCGGCTGACTCCTCCGTCTCCTTTCCGAACGGTCCGAAGAGTTTGGTCGACCACTTTACTAGTTGGTCCATTTTGAGGCCCGTGACCAACTCCTCTTGATGCTCCGGGTGATGGTAAGAATCCGGATGGTGGGGTTCATGACGGTCCACGAAATCTTCCGTAAAAGCGTACTCGAACTGTGGCGAATTTTCAAACGATGATGGTAACATTCTGTCAACAACACGGTACGATTCCTGTATGCGATCAAAAGTATCATCGTCAGTAAACGCGTGGGGATAGTGTCCATGTGTCACTCGATCCGTATTCATGCTGAAAATTAATGGAGTGGCCTACGATGGACAAGAGAGAAGGTCAGATGAAGTCGCTAGAAAGATGAGGTCACGACGAGAGAGTTGAGATCTGGTCTGAACACACTGCGAGGGAGACGTTTTCTTCTTTAATTCTAAGGAATTGGCGAGTCCGCTACAGTATAGTGGTATGGGTTGGTTCATTCTGTTTTGCTGTGCTGGGTTTCAATTCCTCACGCCTGCACTGACTGTGGTTGCTTTGAAGAGGGTTTTCTCATTCAAAAAGGACGAGGAGATTAATAATTAGTCGATTATTGATGGCAGAACGTAATGTTCAAGGTCATAATATTCAACTACAAAATTTGCCAATTATTGTAAAATGCTGACACTTTATCACACTTCCAGGTCACTCTATTTTTATATACATATTTTAATTCAATTATTTAAGGTTCTCATTGTTGCAAAAGCGTTAATGAAACTTGATTCGTTGCCAACTGTTTTATATTTGTAGCTTAAAATAATTTTCTGTGAAGTTATGTAAACTATATTGACAAAGCGAAGGGGGTAATTGGACTGAAATTACAGTAGTGAGGTAATTGGTGCAACGCAAAATATAATTTTAGCGCTCTATAATTTTACAGTTCTGATGTCAAATCAGATCATTATGATGACAAGATAGGGAGTTATTACACACACAGCACATGCATAGGTGGCCTAAAGTGCTTATCACACACTCACATTAAAAGAATGCATACTTCTGCCTCCAATTCAATTGTTTGTAGAGTAAACAATTTAATATTATACTAGAGCATGGAATTAGTTGCGTTGATTTCAACTTAATTGCACTTTTGTATCATATAGCGAAAAAATTTGATCTGGTTCTTTTTTATTTCTTCGAGCGAAGCGGTCAACCACTAAAGTAGTAAATAATGGATTTGATTTCTTAAAAGTTTGTTTGGATTACGTTTACGTGTACATTCTGTCCGCTCGACACCTTGCGGCGCTAGTCCTCCATGCTGTTTTATTACCTGTGACCTCTCCTTAATGGAACAAAGATTGAATTTTGTAAATTATTATATTATTACACTTTTTCTTTCAAAATACCTCAAAACCTCAATGGAGTGACGCGGCCATGTTCATATTACAAGATGAATCACTTCTTTAGAACTCGAGCAAATTTATGAGTGGTTTAGAAAGTAGACTAATGAATTATTTTGGGGTGTTTCTTGCAATCAACAAAGTGAGATGAGTTTCCGGGATTGAGTATTTTTCCACAAATTATTCAATAGCAGTCATTTTTCATTTCATACAGTTTGGGATTATAGGATTAGAAGTTAGAGAGAAATTTACTCCTCTACTTTATTTAATTTTGAAAACAAGACCTGAGGGCCTTACCGGTTGGGTACGCTTAGTGGATTTTGTTGTCTGTGATCTTTGAGATTCATGAAATTTGGAACAACTCGTAACTCTATAATCTTTTTTTGAAAAGTCAGGTCAGGTTGAATTTTACTGAAAATATTGGAAAATTTCGGTAGAAAAATTATTGAGTAAAAATGTATTCCATGTGTCATGAATCGCATAGATCAGACAAAACTATTTTTTAGTCCTGGGAACTCGGGAAGCAGAAAATTTTCTAATGGAGCCACTTCAGAAAAATTGTAGTTAAGAAATATGTAATTTGTATCAGAAATTTGAATCGTATGCTGATTTAATTCAGAGTGACCGCGACATGTTGACTTGGACGAGTCAATTCCATTAAATCGAAACAAAAGGAATTCAGATTTCAATTGAATGAAACCTAGCATGGTCACATGCATGCGTTAATTGACTGGAGAGATCAGTGAGCAAATTAAGTAGTAGGCAAGAAAAACTTGTAGGTTGTGTAGTAGTAGTAATAATTAATAGAATTCCACCTAGAAGTAGTAATTAATTTCTCCTTCTCAGCATGCAGACACGCACAAGAAACAGTTCATTAATATTATTATGGCAATCCAGCTTTTGACTTGACTTACACAAATAAATAATTAAAGAAAACGTAAAACGACCTCATAAAAATGTCCCCTGTGCAATTATTTATTAGCTAGAATTTCTGACCTGTTTGTGGACGGAGTGGAGGTGCAGCCTAACAGTTTCCTGTCCACTCCACGATTTATGGATTTGTAAAACAAAGAAGTTTAATTCCTTTAACTTGTAACTAATTTCTTCATTAATGGATCATTTTCATTCCATTGCAAAATATCCTAGAGCTACAGACAGACAATGTCGTGTGTAATAAACTAAAGAGAAAGTTGAATCAATTCAATTCATTCAACTTCACTTCAAAAGGTTTTACAGGTTCGTTCAGTCCCAAATTAAAGTCCATAATTACAAATTCAACTCGACTTCCAATAGAATGACGGACACACGCAATCCTATGACAGCAGACCATTTGTGGGGGTAACAATATCAAAACTCGTTTTTTTTATTTGCTTAAACTTGACCCGAACCCATTGAGATCCATACTACTGTGCTGTCGTCTATTAAAGAAATTTTGGCCACCGTTACCGTACGCGTGCGTGATTGCGTACGGAATCAAATTGTGACGACGTCCTTCTAAACAAGTAAAGACTAAACAGGATTTAATTGCAAATTACGAGTGTGATTGAGGGCTGAACCAGATTTGCAAATTACTATGATCCATGCGAATTAGAAAATTGCAAATTAGCATCGACATGCAGGGTGGTGCACAACTTTTTTTATGTGCTTATTTTGTTAGATAAATGTGGGAGGTTAAATGTTTCGAAACACCCTCTACGAGTTTGACTGATCATAAAATATGATTCAGATTACTTTTACTATTTCCTGGGGAAATGACCTCCGGTATCTCTTTGTCTATAATCAACCGTGTGACATTTTTGAAATAGCCAATTCGATAAAGCCGAACCATGAAAATATTAAACTTTGTCGATCTTGGATGAGATTTTGCATGTTTGTAGGTGTCCAAACATTTTACTTGTAAATACAACTAAATTGCAAGTGATTACCATGCACACCGTCCATTCTATTGTAGTAAGCATAAAATCATGCTTCGTAGAAATATTAATGAGTTATGGCCAACTCGTGCGAAACATACCGTGGAAACACAGTCTTGATATTATTTGCAATAAATTTGAATTATGGGCTCCGAAACTCATTCTCATCTTGCTGCCTAGTGTAATATTATATTTAGGGTTCACGACACAACAAATTTACATCGCTAGTCTTGCCCGGCTGGCTACAAATTAAAATACTATCCTAATAAATTCAACCTTACGGGATTAAAATTTGATTAAAACGTTAACCGAATAATTCTTAAAAATATAGCTTGGCTTTTCATAAAATTGCATCCACTTTAGTTATATTAATTTTTGTCTTGTTGATTCTTCTAATTTTATAAAAGTCGCATTTTTCTGCATTATTTTATTTGGCTTGTCGGTAAAGTGGTCAAAGCCTAAATATATGACCCAGGTTCGTGTCCCATACAGTCACGATCATTTTTTGACCAAAGTTTTGAATATTCTACAAATACCAAAAATTAAATTTCCATCCCAGACGTCATATCCATCAATTGTCGATATACAATTCGTGCCCCTCTCTAAGTAATATTTTCAAAACAAACAAATTTTCTTATGAAAATTTCAGAGCCCACAGCAGGTGTCATTTAGTTTTTTAATGCCTACAGATGACACTTTCCAACACACACGGTTCATTATCAAGTACTTACACATTGAAATTATATCCCTATAGAAAATGATGTATTTAAAATTCACTGAGAAACACGTCGTCTTCGTCTTGATCTTTAATTCTACTCATTCTTTGTTATTCCGACTACACCGAGTGCGTATGTTTTTATTCCAACTTTTCTTTTTCGCAGCTTAGCTGTGAACTCAAGACTCATCATGGAATAGCAAAGTAAAATATATTAAAGTACATACAGGGTAGACAAACACTAACCGTACATTTATTAATTAATATATCAAAAATGGTTGACTGTCAATTAGTCGGTATATCTTTCATTACATCAATACCTATTTATTTTGAAAGAATATCGGTATGAACGTTTCAAACAACAAGCGTTGTAGGTAAACTTACAGAAAGAGTAGTAGTTCAAATATGTTTGGCCATCCCTGTACGTACAGAGTTACCACCATCCGATTTAATTTGGTGTAGCAGAAAATATATTCACCGCGATAATTCACACAATCCAGGCACAATTATCGAATGTTTGTATACAAATAAAGTAACCTCGATAAAACATTGACCCCACGCAATTTCTATACACACAACGCAATACATAAATTACGGAAGAGTAAAAGTTTGTGCCAGACTCCGACTATAATAATATGATAATTTTTTACGCAAAATTCCTGAAGAAACAAAACCCACTTGTACATACAGGTCTAATTATTCCATTGAAAGATCCTTCTGTATACAATGAATTTGTAATTATCCCCCACACCTTACCATTTCTGTCATTGTTTCAATTATTTAAAGTATTTGTAGCCTGCAGACAATGACCTACATGCAGTACATATCTACATTTGCCAGACGCCTAACATCCCGGCAATCTTTCATCGTTTGTTTGTTCTGCAAATTTTTCACAAGTCGCAAGGGTTGATTGTGTAAATTAATGTGGTAATTACTTGGCGGTAAGAAAAATGAATGACTGTGAAATATTTTCCCATGAATGAATGTCTAGTCCATTCATTCATGAAATTTGATAAGGTAAGGTGTCTGTCTGGTCGATCTACCCACGTGGTGTGAAATAATTTTTTATTTATTTGCACAAAGTAGTCAGTCATAAGTGATTATGATCAAAATCAAGATATGCATATTTTGTTACACACTTGGAATTCCCTTGGACTCACGTAAAATATTAGTTCGTCACCCCCTTCCCTATTTATTTATTTACTCTTTCATATCCTATTGTGAATCATTGACTTGAATTGAATTTGAGGATGAGGTTGGTTGATGTGAAAGTGATTCCTTTTGTAAATCCGTGTTCCTGATTTTACATTTAATTTTCTACCTTGCTCAACAACTAAACTTTTGGAGTATGTGTGTCGTGTTTACTTCTCACGTCAGAGAGAAAGCCGGCATCATTGACGCACTTACAAAATATTTTAATGTGTGACTATATGAGCTCTTATGATCTGTCTCACTATCTTCAGTTCGCCATACACATCGTGTGTGGAAAATTGATGTTACTAGAGATGATGTGAGTAAAGCAAACAAATTTACCACTCACGTCAAGTAATTCACTGCATGGCTTCAAATACTCACTGAGAAAGTAATTGGACAAATGAATGAATTTATGTTCAGGATCACAAATCTCAATCTCATTTAAAAATTTTAAACGCATTATTTACCCTATAGTGTTTGGTTTTCTCATGTTTATTATTTTATTTGCGTGTAATTATAACCAACTAATATCCTCCCATCAGAGAAACGACTAATTAGAAATTAGGACTCGCCAAAATTACATAATAAATAAAATAGCGTCAAAATTATTTTTGATGGTAAATGACGACAGTACAGGGTGTATATTGCATATGGATTGTGAATACGTCGAGTGACTCAATTTTAGGAAAAATCCCAATTCAAGACATACTTTTTGGTCACTGTGTATAATATTCATGTGAATGAGTCTTAATATCGGCGTCCATGCAAACAATGTGAGGTAGATATGGAATCCCTAACATTTAAAGTTATGAGAAGCTCTTCTGTTCCGTTACCAAACTCAAAACATGAAGAAGTCCCACGGTGAAGATCCTTCATACACAACCGCATATAATATTAACGTTTAAATATAGCATAATATTACATGCAGTTGCAGTTTTCAGCATCCATTTGCAATAAATTCCTCTTTAGTATGCCAGGACCCTGCAGAGTCATGTTGGTTCGTCCTATTATAAGCATACGAGGCCCAAGCTGTGCAAATCTAATTTTGATAAAGACTTGAGCAATTTTACAATTTAGCATTTACTTTCGCACCCGAATGACAATAAATAATAATCATACTAAATAGTATGTGTCGAAATACTTATTACTTGTATAAGACACAGTCCGTTCAAAATTCCACACATACTTATAAGTCAAATTTAACAAAGTTGGGCGAATATTACGTCATGAGATGACATACACGTGTACTGTCATTCCAACAATGTTACGATTCTTGATTCCACTTTGGTTGCACCTTTTTTTAATACACCAATGTTGTGGGGGTATGATCTCTCAGACAATCAAGAACTGATGCTACGCTTTAAACAATTCTTTTCCATCGACTCCTACTTGCCCGTAAGAATTTCATGTTCATAACATTTTGCTGGTAAAAATGTTTAATTAAGAGTAAAACCGTAATTTACTGTAATGGAAGCTTCCCGCTAACTTAAGCTTTAACTGCTGAAGTATTATCTCTACAGTTGGAATTCCACAGTTCGGGATTATTAAATTTCATCGGTAAAATTCAGTCTGCCGGACCGATGATGCTATTTAACACTTCTCACGATTTCCACCCTAAGTGAGAAGAGTTATTGTGTATATAATCCGGACGTGTTGAGTGATGAGTCTGTGTCTGTACATCATAAGATGAGTCAATCCATTATAGCGTGCAAATAAGTATTAGCAACCGGTATGGTGGAAGCGGAACTACAAAACTTGTACATGTTCGTTTTGCGCGGTATACCGTTAGGACTTTACAATAATTTTCCTGTCTGTGTACGTCTGACACGAGTTAAATTGCTTGATTATACTTAAAAATCATTTTTATGTAAATTAATCAATCTGGACTGAACCAAGCGTAAGTATTTCACTGTTATGATGACATGAGGACTGGAAACTATGATCCTTGGAAATATTCCCATGCATACATAATACTAAACTGCGTAGGTTCTAATAACGGTGTGAACAACTTCTGGGTTTCACGACGCACTAATTGTTTTGACAAAAGCAGCTATTTGAATATTGAATTATCGACCTTCAGCAAAGTTGCGGTGCAGTATAGGTCCAACAGAATAATCGAGTGCTAATGCAATCTAATTGGATTTGGTCCGAAAGTTAGTTATTTCCGTACGTTGCAAAATACAGAAAGTAACTGTAGTTAGATTTGAATATTGACTCGTGTCGTAATTCCATTTAAAAACTACTATAAGGAACACGGAAAACTACTGATTAAATCACATCAATGGAGATTTCTTATGGGCACTTGCAATTCCAGCGTCGAAATGTTCAGGGATTACGAAAGTACAGTGAACTCACTATTTTGATATTCCCCCTATGGAAAATCTCCTTTAATCGAAATCTGATTTTCCTACTAAGCTAGAAATCGCTGTTAGAACTCTTAATTTTAAAGACGGGCTCGGGAAGATTGTTTTTTTAATCTATTTCGATTGCAGCGATTGGAAAAGCCAAATTCTTGTCATATTAAACTTGCAACTCTTTGATCCGGTTGCAAAAATGAGAAAGGAGTCAATAATCTCCG
The DNA here is from genome assembly GCA_034698945.1 of Protaphorura quadriocellata. Lineage (NCBI taxonomy): Eukaryota > Metazoa > Arthropoda > Collembola > Poduromorpha > Onychiuridae > Protaphorura > Protaphorura quadriocellata. Next base: position 9,168 of record JAQGCA010000155.1, on the reverse strand, counting down.
GAGGAATGTACCTTAATACTTTCTCACATCCTGAGCATCAATTAGAAAGGAACTTCTACAAATTATGCATGTTAATGACTCAATTTCACTAACATACGACATCTTCCAGGGAAAGCTTTCCAAAATGAATCAAAATATTGTAACGATTAGTAATCCTTCAGCATTTCTGTGTCTAAATTCTATCTGCACACTCAGACACAAGGCACGGACTTTGGTTATTTTCCTTCTATGAGCCTCATACTGTGCGGCATGCCAGGCTAAGTACGTGAGTGAAACCTCAAGATTTGACTTGACTCTTTTCTTAATTAAAATCAACAGAGATTAATTCCTCATCAACTGGAACAGGCTATCATGTCGTTCTCTTTTGTTTTTCTTTGATGGAGATAATTGTTAGTCAAATGAGTAATCGTACTTAGGTAACGAGGTGGTTTAGACTGGCCGTGGCCGTGTGGATTATCATGTTTAGAAAATCTCATCAACAGTCACAGCAGGTGACAACAGGGGGCGTAGTGCCAGAGTGATTATTGTAACAGGATTGATTGTTGAGTCTCATCCAAAAGTTTCAACAGAGTTTAGTCTCACCTTTAATCTTTGTCTTAGTTTTGTATATGGTCGAAAATGTGTCGCAAGAAGTGTCGGGCAAAAGGTCAAATGCTTGCACGTTTCTGCCAAAATGAGGTTTGTTCGTACCTAAAAATGTTTTTCTTATGCAGCGAAAAACCCCAAAGAACCTTTTTAAAGTCTACTGGGGGTACAAAAATATAATTTGAATTCAAACATTTTCGCATCTCAAGTGGAATGCAGTATTTTGAGGTATTATCGATATTCTGCAGTTAATTCAAAACATAACGACGTTTGAACTTATAACTGATTTAACTTCTTACCCGTGACATATATTTACGTTTTTGAAAAGCCATGACATAGGGATTAGATGGCAAAAAGTCCGATGATGATAGTGTGAGTGACAACGAAGTGGTGGGGCGAACGGGGGGTCCGAACAATGCCCACCAAAGCTTTGCTTAAGTCTTATTATGGCTTAACGGGATTGAAGTTTAAAAAAATTCTCACTATCTTCTTCAATTGAATAGAATCCGTGCATTAGATTTGCTACTGCAAAGCAGACTCCAATTGCAAGATCTCGCATGCATGGATTGAAAGAGGTGACGGTACTACGTGGGAACCGTCACTTGGAAATACCAATTTCTATTCATTCCGCTGTTTTCTAAAAAAAAATTACTGTAAAATCTGTCTGGGGAAATTGTGTGATAGCATAATCATAATAACAATATTACGCACAGTATTATCTCATCTTAAGCTGTGAGTTGAGTCCGAGGAATTTTGGCTTTCCCAGACTAGAATGGAACAAGTGACGCAAACTTGTCGCTAAATGTCTAGACTTCAATGTGACGAGCCATTTATCGAACTTTCCTTATACCGAACTACTTTCTGTAAATTATACGCAGTTTGCGAGAGGTTCGATGAGTACGAGAGTTAAATATGCGTATTTTGACACAATATTTTTTCACTTAAATTGGTTAACTGTTATCTCGTGGATGATATAATTAAGGATCTCGATAGTTAAGTGCGTAAGACGAGAAGAGCTTCGAGAAATTTACGACGAAGCTATACTTGGAAAGCCAGGGTTATGAAGGGCGTGGAAAACGCACTCAACCGGTTAAGCCGAACATGAAAAGCTTCACCTCAGACGCACGCGAAAGATATAAAATGGCAATGGCATGACCAAGATTTTTTTGCTCTAAAAATTAAGACAAGTGAGCAATCAACGTTCTATGTTTGTTGACAAATTATAAGACTTGATGAGTTGGTTGACATTTATACAAATATTTACATGCACACGCTTGTTTCTACAAATTGCTGTCCTTGTGTTTGATTGCAGACGTACAATGAGAGGGAGCAAGGTCGTGTAGTGGTCTACCTGACGAGCATGGGAGTGGTTCGTGACACTTTTCAGAGATGTCAAAATGTGAAGCAAATTCTGAGAACACTCCTTGTCAAATTTGATGAACGGGATTGTTACATGAATCGAGCTGTTCAGGATGAAATTCGGGAACGGCTTCCTCCGCCTTCACCTTTAAGCCACTCCCACACCTCATGCAACGGCAACAATGCAAACCAAGCCCAATCCGCCTTCATCAATAATATTCCTATCAACCTCATCTCACTCCCTCAAGTCTTCCTCGAGGGACAACATTTGGGAGTAAGTTTAAACATTTCATTTGATTTCCGTTTACTCGGTTGATCCTCTAAATTACCGTAAATGTTCCAAAATTTAATTAATTACGAATATTTTCGCACGCTCACTGATGTAGTCTTACATTCTACACACAGCTTGCTTAAAAAAGCTTGTTGAAATTCTTAATTTATATATTAAAAGAGGATATAACGTATAATTCTAATATTTGATCAATAAAAGTATTGCCAAGAAAACTAATCGTAAGAGTCACTTAACTGTAAGGCCATGTTTTGTCAGTTATGACCAAAGCGTGAAAACATGTGGAAAATTGTCGATTTCCCTTCTCCAATAAAACCCGAGGGTGAACCTCGAGAGTCTCCATTCTTCAATAAAACCAGACGGCCTCCATTCTGATTCTGAGTCTCCATATTCCAATAGATCATGTGGGTCTCCATTCTTTAATCAAATCCGAGGGTCTCCTTTCTCCAATAAAGCCCGAGGGTCTACTTTCTCCAGTAAAGCCCGAGGGTCTTCATTTTTAAATAATATCCTATAGTTTACATTCTCTAGTAAAGCCCGAGGGTCTCCATTCTCCAATAAAACCCGAGGGTCTTCATAAAGCCCCAGAGCCTCCATTCGCCGATGAAGGACGGGCCTAATTTCCCCAGTAGTCCGATTGAATTCATATTCTACGAGCATTGAGAATTTAAGCTCATCTCTAGAAATTCATTGCCTTACATAACGTTTGAACATAAAACCTTAACGAAATGAAAGAATTTGTGTATTTAACATGTTGCTAATGACAAGTCATCAAATCAATGCTCTGGCTACTTAGGCAAGACAGGTCAGACAGGTCAGACAGGTTGGCGAACTCTGACCTTAATTCAACGTTGCAAGTATTGTTGTCCTTCCTCAAAATTTAACGTACTTGCATAAGTACATTATGTGCATTATTGTATAATTCTTCAGAATTGACCGTAAATTCAAGGAAGGCAAGTGCTCCGAATCGTTACTTGTTTTATTTCGCGAGGCATTGGCGAAAATATAATGTAAATTCTGACGGGCATTGTGAATTATTTTTCAATTGCGTATCTAATTAGCCATTTAATTCGAGTAAACATATTAACCCAGTAACCATAACGCAGAAATGTCGGCGGATGTCATATGTTCTTAATAACAATGAAGCTTTAAACAATTTATGCAAACAAGCATGGTTATCAAGAATTAATCGACCTACAAATCTTTGTACAAATATTTCTGCGCAAGTGGACGTATGTAATAGGACAGGAAATTTAAAAAAAATATATTGTAGTATTTAGTTACAGATTGGGATTTGGATTTGTGTGATATAATACAAACTCGGGCGGCATGACAGTAGGGCATCGGGTATAATCTCATCTCAAACGGTCTGCGTAGTTCCACATTTCCAACAATGCAAAAATACAAGAATGCATAATATGACCATTAAAACGTTCCCAACCTATTGTACGGCTATCATTTCTGCCATTCGGATGACAAGGGGAAGATTTCGAGTTAAAACAGTAAATTGTATCTGAACATCAAATCTTGAGTTGAAGAACATCCATTTACAAACTATGCAAACACAGACAGACAGGATTTTTTTGACCGTGAAGGTTTATTTTTTTTATTATTATTATTTTGGCAACCACTATTCAATTCAATGCCAGGAGCTAAGACATAATACATAATATGTATTTGTAATCTTAACGTAATCTCATATCCGCTTTATGATAACCCTTGTCTATAAGATAACTGTTAGTGCCCAATTATTACCTAACGAGCCTACTTGACGCTTTTATAGTAATCACTATCTAATTAACAATATTACATAATAATGCTTTATTTTTATTTATATTGTGTCTTCATTTTTATCTGATTCAGGATGCGGACACAATCGAGAAGCTCAATGAAACCGGGGAGTTGAGAGATCTACTTCGACCTTACAAGGTAAGGTCATCAGCAGTCAAATACTGCTCACTAAATAATCCTATCAATTACCACAGTCCTAATTCTTTGTCAATTTCTTGTATTGCTCCACCGCTCATTTTCGAAAATACAATTCCATTGCCAGCATTGGATTTGTGAGGACCACGGTCAAATTCTTTTGTTTGTTTGCCAAATACTCCCGTGGCCGCGGCCCGCGGTCACCTACCATCGATAACCTCAAAAACCCTCAAAGAATTATTTATTCAACTTATGAGAAATTAATGATCGAGTGTAAAACAATGTCCGTTGGCACCAATTTTCCCTGTTATAGACAAAATACACACTGGTTTAAGAAGATACTTAACTCATATGGCAAATAAAACGTATTTCAGGTAATAATTTGTTGGCCAAAATTTTTGCCCAATGCCTATTCAAAATCGGCTTCATAGCCAGCATTTCCAACGGGAGCATATTTTGGTTAAGTTCTTCACAACACCAGATGTTCTTTTTCTAATTAAAATTGAATGAAACAATTTGGTATTAATCAGTTGAGTTTTGAGTATATAATTGAGTACGTACTCCATTGATTTCGTTGTTTTAGCGACTTGAAAATTGAAATCACCCAACTCTTGAATTCAGGCTCCGGTCAGTAGTACTCTTTGAAATTGCCGGATTCTTTGTTTTAAGCTCTCCATTTGATTAACACTTTTGTTGAACAACCAAACTTTTCCCTAACTACCTACTTCCATTTTTGGTGCTACTATGTTATGCGAAATGATTGTCATCCATTTGAATTGAATGATTTAGGGTTTATTTCCTCCCCACACCTAGTTCGTTCCACCTAATCATACAAACTGTGCAAAACTATTTTGTAAAGAAACTCTTAGCCTTGATTTCCTTGGGTTTTAGGTGAAAATAGAGTTAAATGATGTTGTACGACCTACAGTACATGAAACTGAATGGTATGGAATGACTGACATGTTTACTTCAATTTGTAGTTCTAGTATTTGTTAGGCGGATTAAGTAGACTCAATTCAACCATTGTTGACTTTGGTGGATGGATGGATTATTATAAATGATGATCCTTGTTCTTATCTTTTTAAGTTAATCCGCAGAGTCACAGTCAGTCACAGTCATGGGCCGACTCGTTGAGTCGTGTCACTCAACACTTGATTTCCCTTAGGAAAGAGTGAAAACCAGGGCGTAGAGTGGAATACATTAAATGACTCTTTATAAATTTTACGAATCATCCATTAAAATTATTAAAAAATTGTTAAAAAGTGCATTCCTAAAATAAAACAAAGGATCTTACTAGAAGCGCACGCTACTTTCGACTTGAAAATAGTCGTCTGCGAAGTCAATACTTAGTTTCATACTGAGTAGTACATTTTTAGAACACATTTCGACAGAATATTCACATCGATATGAAAAAATAGACGACAATTTCATTAGTTTGTTTTAATTTTAAACTCTACGGTATCAAAATTTTACAGGTCTAAGATTAAAATTGTGACATCAGCTGGCATTACTCAAATTAGAGTGTACATTCCGAAATTTTTCATTCATTACCTTTTTCATGAGGAAATATACTATACAATAGATATTCAGTTTTGGTAACATTCTTTCACCCTATCCAGGAAACCTATTGAAATCCTTCATAGGAAGTCCATGGTTTAGAAATGTTTATGACAGTGCAATAATATTTTATTTGTGGAAACGAGGAAGTCCCTTGAAGACATGGAAATAATACTTGTACTGTACTACACTGTTGCAGACAGAATTTGTGCAAATCGAGTAAACTCCTTCTTTAATTTCTCTTTCTAATTTTCTGCCTCGCCTAGCACTTTCCAGACATTTCCTCTCGTCATTACCTTCATGTCTCAAATCATGAATTTATTTATAGAAGTCAAAGTACTTAGAGTAATTTACCAATGCAATGAATATGTGATTATGATTAAGGAGAATGAATCCGTGCGGACACAACTTATTTTTTTAGAAAAGAAATTGTTAACCCGGCCGCGGCCAATACTTCACACTTCCACATTAAGCTCGCCGTCCATGCACAATAAACAATTTTTGATCTTCCTTGGCTAAGAAATATTTACAGAATTCCTTCATTCAAACTTTCATAGTGTGGGAACTTCTTCTTATAAGAAAAATGCTCTTCTCGAGCCATGTCAAATTTAATAGTAAACAAATTAATTTTTTTTTGCGTTTTGCTCGTACAGGGTGGTAAATTACTATTTACCCTCATATCTCATATTTTCGTACAGTTCTGGCTGTAAGTGGTGATAAAATTTTATGAACCACACTGTACATCATCAGAATAAAGAAGGCCGGCTGGTTATAGGCTATTATTGACATTATACTCAAAAATAAATTGCTTCTGTATAAGAAATGGAACTTCGATGTGATTATCGACGAACACATGAGATACTTTGCAGCATTCCCCGAATTTTTTTTTGTAAGTATGCGTGCATTACACTACACTTAATTTGTTCCTGTTAGTAAAAAATGAACAAGACTTTTTTTTTCATTGTATTGTATTGTGTTTTTGTACTCCCTTCCTATTGTTAGCTCATAGTTGCAAAGTAAAGTAAGAATCTCTTCATGTATTGTTGTAGAAGACAAGGAGTTCAATGGCAAAAAAAGAAACGTATTTAGTAACTTACTATTTTTCGCCACGACGACCGACTCCTTGTGCTCTACATTAATCACTAGAGTAGGCCATCCAGTATGAATCTAATACATGTGCCCAGTGCAGTGTCCCAGTAAGAGGGCGTCTGTCATCTCCACAATTGTAAATGTTTGCAAAAGATTCCTTCAATTAGTTGTAAACTTTAAAACTAGTTGTGCTAAATACATATTGACACATACATATATTACATGTGTAAATATTTGACCCAGAAAATTTTAACTGGTAAGAAAATTGTCTGTATTGTTGTCGACCTTCCGGAGAACGGATATTCAATCAGACCTCTGGGTTACGGCGACGAATAATATCGCGCAATCTTTATGGCAAAAGGTACACGGTCGCTTTGTCTGCATTTTTGACAGGTTGTTGCGATTGACCTCTCGAAATCTTCCATTGAAATACGTGGGTCAAATACACTTTATGGCATCATGAATGCGTAACGTAATCTTATGATTTCACAAAGTGCTTGTAAAATATTCCGTACTTGTAAAATTGTCCAATGTTCAACTTTGAAGTCTTTTCAAGATTTTTGCTGCGGTTTTGTGCTTAAACCTTTCGATGATTATTTTTTTATTAAGACAAAAAGTTTCGTTTTGTTTCGATTTTTCTTACGACTAATTTCGTACTGTTTAGTTATTCTGTGCATTGAAAGGAATTAATTTTTTACTAATGTTTTTTTAATTGTATCATAATGCCTGAGCTGAATTTTCATTTGTTTCCGAGTTGATTCCATACATTAAGGGTTTCCGCATGACCTGTCGTGCCTAACCACGCAGCCTAAGTCCCAACAAATTCCCAAGTAGTCGCTTTGCTTTGAACATTTAATTTTGTTGTATTTGAGACTGAATAACTGAAGAAGTCTCCTGCTGTGCAATTCAATCACGGATTTTTCACGTTCCATTTCTAATTAAGGAAAGTTACACGCTGCATTTATTTTGCTCTCATCCATCTCTCACGTACAGACAGACAGACGTAGTTATAATGTAACATGTGTGTTATGTACGTACGTGGACGTACGCTTGGGAATTTAATCAGTCCCTCTTAGAATGAAATTGAGTGATTTTCAATTGATACGAAATGAGTTTATTTCATTTTAGAGCTTCGGTCGACCCGATTGCTTTCACTGATTAATTATTCGTACTACTTTCGAATTTGCTACCTGTTAAAGTACCAACACAGAGACTCACCATTTAAATTGTAACCTATCTAGAAATCAGGACTCCACATCAAGAACTTATTTTTTTAATTACTGATTACAATGTTTCGTAATACTCGCATATGTATCTGTCGTAATCATTTTGTCAGAGCAAAAAAAAATCAACAAAAATTGAACAACCACGTTCGTTCAGGTGTTTAGTTGTGTAAGTCTGTAAGTCCAACAATCGTATCAATTTTGCAGTTTCAATCACTTATTCAATTGAGCAAAAATTATCTGCGCAAAATGTCTGTGTTCTCGTCATCTGGCTACCTTTTTAATAGCCTAATTTTCTTCCTCCCGAGGATGGTCCGTTTGTACAGGTCCCCTCTCCTTGCTCTACACACTAAATTTCGATTGAGGATTTTGGAGTTGTTTTTCTAACAGCTCAGTTTCCCAATTTCGTTTCCAAAATGTCCCCGGAACGGAGATTTTTCACAATTTCATAAAAATTAGAATTTCTAAAATATGCGGAGAAAACCTCCGGCGAAACGACTGCCAAGAAATTCAATGTTATATTTTCCATCAAATATAAGGAGAATAAAATCAGTTTATTTAGTCTGAATTTTGATAAAAACATTTATTAGAGGGCGGGTCCTAAATACAACGCGGGCTCGGGGTGCTCTATTTAAATGGAAGACCCGCCTTCTATTCGGGATTTTACGGTATTCCGGAATTTCAATAATTTCGTCATGGGAAATATTTCCATAACAACGGAGTAGTTTGTTTAGTCCAGTTTTATTGAGATGCAAACTCCACCGTTGCTGTGGAAATTTTTCCCATGCCAAATACCCATACTCTAAAACTCGAGTTTAAGGAGACCCCCCTTAACAGTAGACGGTCAAAATGTAGTCAAGGCACAACTACACCCCCAGGGGTACGTCCGCTGAAAATTTGATCCCGGTTGGCCCAGTAGTTCAAGCTCTGGACAAAAAGGTAACAGGACTATGGGAGAGATACAAACCGATTTTCGACCACCTAGTGGAACAGAAGAGCTTCGCTCGTTTAAAAACCCTTATGCTGAACCCAAAATTCCTGAAGTCTTTGTGTACGTAATGTCCAATGGATTGTTATTGTTCGTCTGAGTAACAAGAGTAGATCCCAGAAATACAAATGGTTCGTTGAGTCCACGTCTTT
>JAQGCA010000154.1:0-40927 GCA_034698945.1 Protaphorura quadriocellata | reverse complement strand
ATATTCATGTTCCTTCTCACCGTTAATTTGGAGAGAAACTAGGAGTTACCACGACTTAAAAAAACAATGGTCCCTTACAGATTTTCTAACAAACACGGCCCTTGTCACCACCCTATTAGAAAGTGTGTTTACGTGCCCTGGTTACAGTTACATAAGGATCATTCCTAACTGAAAGTCAACTGTTTTATAACTTTGGAAACGTAGACAGAAGAGAAAACTTAACATCGGAATTTATGCATGCTACTTTAATTTCAAAAAATTTCAATAATCAGTCAGAATCATTCGTCGAGCGAGCATTATTTCAGGAGGTACGAACCAAACTTGTTCCTGGAAGATGAATACAAATCCATTCCTCGTGTACATGAAGAATCCATCTGTTTCTGTGCTCACTAAAGATTCTCAATACGCAATTCCAATTTTAGTTTTAAATTGTAACCCATAAAATTTGCCAGAATGTAACTCAGTTAGTTTTAGAGAATAATTAGTATTACCTTCATTCAGCATACGTAAACGGTAGGCCTATTGGAGGTATATTCATATGTGTGAGAGATTTGAAAATCAATCAATCAATCTGTATTTTAGTGATCTATCGGTGTTTTGGGATACGAACTAGGAGAATTCAGGACAGTCGTCGACGTATGGACAAGGGCAACAATATTTTTGGCTGTCAAGATGGGTAAAACCTACCTGAAGGTGTTAAAAATGAAAACTTGACTCCAATTAAATCTGAAACGGAATCATAATGGTTATCCATTTTCAAATCGTAAAATATACTTATTTATATTTTCTATTGTGTGCCCTGACTGTGATTGTGATTTGAATTTTCAATAAAAAATTACAATGTTAATAGAACACAGGGTGGGATTTCGAATTATTTGTACATTTTTAGTGCTCTTGAAAACGTCTGTCTGTCTCTTTGCTAGACCAGGACATAATGCTTCGTGTGCAGGATCTTCCTTAGAGTTACTATTCCCACAAAGTCAGCCCTCTCATGCACGTAGAAATATCACAATGAGAAATCCCGGGTTATTCGTGCTAATAAAAAACAAATAGTTCAAATAAAAAAATTATTCCTGAATGAAGATGTTGAAAATGCATATTTGCAGACTGTTTTATTTTATGTGAGTCAAGTTTAATTTAAAATATGAATGACTAAGAATGAAATGTCTGAAATTTTTTACCTAACATCGCTAATCCAATCCTAGTCGTAATCGATATGGAAAAGTCAGTTCTCGTTAGTCATAGTTATTCTAGTTATTCATAGTTAGTCATTCTCCATAGTCATAGTCATTCTCTACAAAAGCACCCCGCCCGAAGTGGAAACCACTGAAACTAAAGCTTCCACAGTCCAAGGATTGTATATAGTTTTGGAAGGAGAACGGCAACTTTACAATTAGAGGTAGTGATAGGATTGCTTTCTTCTTTTTCGTACCCTAATCAGTTAAACATTACATTGGGACCAAAATCCAATCCCTAATCTTATTGTTAGTCGTAATCGATGGGGGAAAAATCAGTTCTCGTCAGTAATTCTCCCCGAAAATACCTTCCCCGAAGTGGAAAACCTTTCCAAACTTGATCTCTCAGAGAATCAAATTAAAAATTATCTCCATACTGGGGAAGGTATTAATTATATGATATTAGCACCTCACTAAACAGAAACTAAACTTGCATTGAAATCTGCTCTATTTTATTCTACATTGTCAATGGCATTTTAGTTAATTCTATGTACGAAATTCTAAAAATTAATTGTCAACTCATATTTTTAGTTTCAAAATTGAAGTCGAATATACATTCTCCGACTCTTCGAAAGAACAGTGTAATACTGATGCCTGATCACCCCGGAATTTTGAAATATTATTTATTATGAGGTTAAGACAATCGTAATAATATTAGTACAAAAGTGGAAAAATTAAAAACTTTTATAAATATCAACATTTGAACAATTATGTATGTATTTAAGAAGTGCTCCAAAATCCATGGATTCAACATTCATTTAAGAATAGTTTAAGTTATTTAGGCCGTCGGAATTAATGACACCTACTGATAAATCAATTTGATATTTCATGTTATGTTGTGTGGGCTATGTTATTGATGACTTAATTAAATTTACATCCGAACTAATCCAATCCATGATGAGTCTTTATTTGGGGTCGCGTCGTAATGACAGTAAAATGCGATAACCTAGGTTTGGTGGCAAAATCATTTAAAGATTTATTTGACCGGATTTGTGTACGATTTGTTCTACGTAAATTCAAATCAAAGGTAAATTTAACAGAAAAGTTACCCGCTTCGGTGAATGCGACGAAAACAGGACACTCCGATCTGAACAAAACGCATCGAACGAATACTTCAGTTTTTGTTGTGCTCCTCGTACTCATAGTGACTTTAGTGTGAAATGAAAACGTACGTCACCAATTGCGGTGTACAAAGTAACGCAAATACTTTTTATTTTTTACTAAAGATTTTTGATTTACAAAACAGAATCACAATAATTTGTTGTTGATTCACGAGTCACAACCGTCAGAAATGACGGAAACGATTAAAGCAATTGTCAGTGAATTGGGGAAGGAACCTTTCAAGAAAAAGTTTACAATCATTTCATTTGACTCCTTAAATCCGGAAATCCTACTCCAGGTATTGCCTTACGATAATAATCGTAACGTAATCGTATGACTAAATATGGACCTCGCGTTTACGACAGATAATTCTCAAAATATTGACGAATAAAAAAATGCCATTATACATCTAATTTGCTTATCACATTCAGTACACAATTTCCATTACCTTTAGCTGTGTAGTAATATTTATTAATCCTAACCTAATAAATTTTCGGAAGGAATTTATGTTTATAGAAGTGTACATTTTCAGCTGTGACGATCAATTCAGATTAGATTAGTTTAACAAACATAGCGAAAGAAGTAAAAATTTCAATGTCCTATATTCTCGCAATAAATCCGGAAAATGTTAGTAAAATTAGAATTGAAATAAATCAATGTTTTCAGTTAATATTTATTTTGCCAAATTTTCGCACCAAAATTCTACAAATGCTAGGAACTAATTAATAATTAGTACCCGAAATCTGGACGAGTCGATGGCATTAAAATAACTAAATCCAAACGAATTTGGTTAATATTTAAATTATTTTAGATTTTGAACGATGTATTGGCTGAAATTGAGCCGTCCAATAAGATGGACATTCGCCAAGAGGGGATCGAGGATACGGTGGTTCGTATGATAGAAATGCTTCGGATTCTAAAATATCGCCCTCCTCACGAAGACCCGTAAGAAGAGTGTACAGGGTGGTTCACAGCATAACCTGTTTCTCCACCCTGAACAAAGGGTTAGGGTTTTCGAGGTTAGGAATTGAATTATGAATCCATACGACTACTGATCATAAATGTTCACTTAATTGTACCCATGTTTGCGGTAGGAGAAAAGGTTATGAACCATCTTGTGTAAAAAAGAAAATATATTTGAAGAACTTGAGGATTACATTTATTTTTAATTCTGTACTAAAGATCAGCACTCCGAACTGGTCTTGTGGAGGGAGACTCAAGAGTAATTCATCCGATTCTGGCCTGGTTGTTGCCAAGAATAAACGAACTAAAAACTCGGGCATATTTGGCTCGATTTCTTGTCAAAGTCGAGATCCCGGATGAGATTCGGGCGGATATCGATATCGAGGAACTATATCAGCAGGTTTGCCCGAGCAATAACATTATCTATAATTATCTTTGAGAAAATTCTGAAATCTTCAACATTTCTATAGTACGACGAAAAAATAGAGCAATTCAAAGGAATTCATAAACAGTTGGAAGCAATGAAAAGCAAAGGGTTTACGACATCCGAAATTCGAAAAGATATTCAGGCCATGGAGACGGAGGAAGAAAGCGTTCAACGGAAAATAGAAAAATTGAAGAGAACCGTAAGAAAAATAAATTCTATAAAAATAGGCTTACCACTCGGTCAATGGTATTTGGCCTCAAGCGTGTATTTTTAAACAATTTACCCGATGCTTTTGAATCAATTTTCGTGTCAGATTTTCAAACTTTGAGTTAGTTTTCGGACTCAGTCTTAAAAAGTACGACTAACTATTGCTATTTTGAGACCAAAACTGGTAAGGCCATTTCATTTTTAGAAATTGATTAATTTCATGAAGTTAATTTTTTAGACTGAAACAATTCCAAACAAAGAACCGCTGTTGGCCGTAATTCGCGCATTCCGGAAGGAACGGGAACAAGCTAAGGAATTAGCTGAACAAAGCGTTGGTCAAACTCAAGGATTAAACATGGCGGAACAACGCGTGCAGCGTCTCCAGCGGCAACTTAAGGAGATACGCCAAGCTGGAGTTGGAGCTACACCTGAGGGAATCCTTCAGCGTCTGGAACAAGACACAAGCGTCACCAAATTTATAGTCAAAGAAAAACTACCCAAGGAAATCGATACGTTGAAAAAACAAATCAGCGTTTACAACAAAGTTCTGGATGAGAATTTGGACGAACACGATTTAGAGGATCGCATTCGGGAAGTGAGGGTCGTCGTTAGAAAGTTTGAGATATGTATTTTGTAAAATACATCATTACTTCTCTGTTCTAGATTGGAACAATTAAAACCCAGGTCAATGAACTTGTGATGAAACGAATGATGAAGACAGAAGACGATAAACTGGTCATGTTTCGACAACAAACTGCAATTGTTGCGAATAAGAAATTGACTTTGATTGAGAAACTGGCGGAACTGCATGGTGAAATGTCTTCGGTTGGAGAGGAAGTGGCAGAGAAACGTCAAGAAGTTCGTAGGCTTCAGGTTGTATTATTCGTTTATTAATTGTACCGATTATTTGGAAATGCATTAATATGTACGTTGATATGCACAGGGGGATATGAGCATGAACGAAGAGGAATTCAAGGAATATGTGAAAGCCTTAAGGGTGAAAAGTACACGGTTCAAACAGCTAAAGGCTCATCTCATTGCTCTTAAAACTGAATCTGCCGTTCTTGGGAAAACAATTTATATTCTGGAGAGTGATGTGAAAAGCAGCGATATGGCACTGGTAATTGAAATTAAATATTAAGGATCCAATCAGATATGGCGCCTTGACATGTATGTCTACCGAAAACCGTCAGATATGTGACAAGAAGTTCCCCTAATATTCGATGATTAATGACAAATAATTGATTCTTGTAGTCACAAGCTGAGTCGCGTCTTGGCGTACAAGGATTTTCGGACATACAAGAGAGTTTAGAAAAAGTGTCGGGTGAGAAATCTCAAGTTGATGAGAAGAAATCCAAGAATTTACATGAGATGTCGGCAGCTGTAAAGGATTTACATGATAGATTGGCAACGAAAAAAGTGGACTTGGCACCATTGGTAAAAAGTTAGTGCACAATCCGAAGTAATTTATCAGTCTTGCAGACAATATTTTAAATTTCACCAACACAAAAGCGGTTTTCTAGATTGCGCCTTACGAGAACTATTATGATGCTGAACTTACAATTAATATGTACACTTATATTCTAATTACAACATTTGTAAAAAAAATACAGCTTTGAACATGAAGAGACAACAATCCCAAATTTTGACTCACGAATATGACAACATGAAAAGAAAATACAATGTCGTGTCTGCCTCCATTGAGTCAGGGCTGAGTAGAATCGTGAAAGTAAGTAGAATATTTTATACAGGGTGCTCCAATAAAGTTTACTATTCCAATTATAAAATACTCTTACCAATATTTTAGGTTTCGAATAATTGTGACTTCTTTATTGAGTTTTTAAATTTCATAAATGGCGGACGATATTTTTTGAAAGCCCTGTATATATAATAAATCACAATTATTATTCGCTAATTATTAGTGAATTGTTTTAATTACGATTGAATTCAAGGAAGTTGAAAGAGTCCGGAAGACAAGTCAAGAAGATGAACTTAAATATTTTATTTTGAAAAGTCTGGCAATCAAATATCAGGCAGACTTGAAGAGAATGCAAGACGAAATCAAAATTTATACATCTGCAGGCAAGAATGCTGAAATCGGAAAGAAATCATGGAAGTATGTAAATCGTTAACTAAATATATCACGAGCTTAATTTCTAAAAAAAAATTAGGTTGAATCAAAATATTTTCTATTTTTGAATATGGCAGAGACACACTACTTGCAAAAATATCTGAGCAAGAACGACTGGGGAAATCGTACAAAAACGAAGAGAAAGGAATTCATGAGCGACAAATGGAAAGCGTGAATCAAGCAAAAATGTGGAAGGATGTTGAAAAGTAATTTGTCGAGAAAAGAAACTAAACACACTTTTATTAATTATTTTTAATTTTTTTAAATAATTTCAGGATGCTAATCTGCAAAACAAAGTTGAAACAAGCTTCTGCATCAAACGCCAACCGGGTCTAAGGTCAAGATGACCAACCAAATGTACTCTACAAGTGAGTCAATTCGCTGTACCAATATATCCCTTCGAACTTTAATTTCCCTTCTTTTTACATTTGTTTCCGTTATGTTAAATTTTAAGAATATAGGCTACTGCGATTCCGACCAAAAAATTTTAGCAAAGGAAGAACTCCTCTGAGTCATCAAAATTTTGAGCGTTGACTAGAAATTACTGATTTCTTTTGTAAGATTGGCTTCGAATTCGATTGACCACGAAGAGTACTGTTGGTAAGCTTGCACATGCTGCCTCGCAAAGCTGTGTATAAATCAGGTCTCCCTAAAATGAAAACCTCACTCACACAAACAAATTATGAACTAATTATGTTCCTATGCTTTCACATTAGATCACATTTTCTGAAATCTAACATTAATCTGAACAAATTCTTGGGCTCAAAATTTGGTTCGAAATATAAAGTGGTGCACTTTATACTAAAGTTGGCGTGAGCTGAAGACAGCTGAAACGTTTAAAAGTCAATGTAAGACCGTTCAATTATTTCCTTCATTCTCTTTATTAGAATATTTTACGAACAGTTTGTTTGGTTTAAGAATTTGATATAACAGAATTCCACTATTGTAGCAAACTTGTGATATTCCAATTTGTAGGGTTATCTGTAAATTTGATGTTAATTGAATAAATTTATATTATTGACTAAATTGAAGTAAAAACAAAAATGAAAGCAAATTAATAAATCGAGTATATGCCGCACTCATGCTCTGATATAAGCTAGTAATGCAAATTGACTTACAAAACTGTGCAAAACCATTTCCTATTTTTTTCAATTGAACTAGTTTTGTGGTATTCCTGGGTAATTGATCATATTTTGTGACCTGCGAAGATTAGTAGTAGTACTGGGTGCTTCATATCAAAACATTTACTGTCCTCTTCGGACTAAACAACGAAGAAAGGTAGCATATCATAGTGGAGGAATGAATCTTATAGAGAATTTCATCAAAGATTCAATAAACTATAGTCTCATAATCGGATGCGCGCCGCCGTCGAGCGCTCAGTAAGAACAATACGAGAAATCGCTTGAGACATATTTGATAGTGTTTGGTTTTGGAAACCCAATAAGCGACACAAGTGTTAATTTTGCAAATCCGATGAGGATATACCGAAACAACTTCGGAAGTTTCGATAGAACAGTTTGGAAGATAGAATCAGCCACGGGAAATTCATTACGGCATATCTCGTATTTAAATAACACCATCGGGCGCCACCTCGTTAATTACTTAATGCATTCTATTCATGTTTGCTTATTTATAGTTCCGTTGAATTGTATCCTTCTTCCACAAGATAATCCAGACCGGGTGTTAGGGGATATGGGCGGGGACCAGTGGTCTTGAACCGCCTGTTAATTGAGAAAACCAGCGATTTGGGAGAACTTACTTCACTTAACTCGTTGTCGCCCTTATGGCTAGAATAACCATATTTATCTGTAACAGTTTCCGGAATGCAATATTTTGTGGTACCTTCTTCATTTGGGTTAATCGCCTAGTATTCGCATCCATAATTATTTTTACCGGATGCAGTACGTTAGATTTTGTCCACGTGTAAAATCGTGAACATTTTTGCATAAAATTAAAATTTTACGATCAATACAATGCAGATATTTTATTTCGACTGATATTAAGATAGGAAAACTAGCAACAACCAGTAAACCAAACTTGATTCACTGAAATCGTTATCGGCCATAAAAATTTTAACACACGTTACATCAGCATACAATAGTCATATTTTGCGCCCATCTACTGAGTTTTGTGGACTTCTGCCAGTTTTCAAAATGCATTAACTGAAAGTGTGTATACTAGTTGGGTTCATTGTCCAGAATCTTGCAATCATTTTCCAGTGACAATGTCTCAATGGCAATAGATTCTGGAATAATCCACAAAAGGTTAAATTTCCAACTTTAGTAAATTCATGACTGTGTATATACATGTGATGTTATCATATTTATACTGAGATTTGACCTTCCATAAAAACTATCAGACTTAATGTGACCACAAGCTTATTGATTGAGTTACGTTTTTCCAGGAACACGAAACACTTCATAAATACCATTTACACAAACTACGACTGACAATTGATAAGGGACAACCAAAAGACAGCAAGGTTAGTATTACGAGTAAGTTCACTCAAACAGCACCGGAATGATTTTCCTATTGGACACATTTGAATGGGATCGGACATATGCATTTCAATAACTAGTCTCCAGGTCTTCGCTAAAGAGCAGTTAGGGTGTCCGACCAAACTTTGTCTGATAGGCTACACTGACCACACAAAAATACAAGAACTGTAATGATGTAGAGACCAGTATGATCTTCTAAGATTATTCTCGCACTATTGGTACTCTTTACAATTCGATACGGCTTATAACTTGCCAAAATGGCCTTGAAGATTATTAGTGAATCAAACGCATAATGTGAAGTTCTTCCAATCAATATAATACTTTCTGGACCCAAGATGTATGTATTTTCCAACAAATTGCTAACTTACCAGGGTTACTAGTAGCTGAGCCATGACTTCTTTTTATAAATTTTCATTTTCATTTCGTGTTCTTTTGATAGGTTTCTTTTCAGATTAAAATTGTTTGCTATTTGTACCCTACACAAGTAAAATTCTTTCGAACTTGTGGTATATTACAAATCAAGGTTTCATATTTTATTGAATAAAGAACGAACTAAAAATAAATTAATAAATCGGATATATTTTGACTACACTCGTCCAGGCCATGACATTTGTCCAAGACGGAAATCGATTGGCGAAATCGGTAAACTTTGGTGTCATCATTTCTACTCCGTAAAGAAATGACCCAGTGAACATCAAATCTAGAACAGGGAGGTCAACTCCGACCGGATTTTCTCCGACAAAATCACATGTGACTAAGAATTCCCCAGCTGTGTATCCCTTCCCATGATAAATGAAGTAAGTTGGCCGCCCCTGCCATTTGAATCCATTATTGGCTGGTGGGATTTCAGACTGTACTCCAGCGAATGACCAGTTATCTAATCTGAAATTTGGTCCAGGGGCAATCACGACGGTCAATTGGGTTGGACCGTTGAATGCAAATGTTATTCTTCGTCCACTTGGGGTGATTGGAATATTCTCTCTGATTTCCATTTGAACTCGGTTGACGATATTGGGGGGCAATCGATCATCTTTTGGAATCCACGGTGATTTCCTGTCAGTGAATTAAAAATATGAACGATTCTGGGTAGTTTGGGAAATTGACGAGCGCTTTAGTAAAAATTGCTCAAATATACAAAAATTACGTTTGCTAAACCTAGTTTTTACTCAACTAACATCAAATATACTAAAGATGAGGAATATTTTGTTTTTTTGGAAAAGTCGTCCCAGCAGTGACTGTTGGGTAAAGTGATTATGCCATTATTTGATAATTTCGATATACGTTATGAATGTTCATTTTTGGCTATGGCAATTTGATGGCAAGAATTTTGATATTTGAATATTGATATTTATACTTATTCGCAATCATCACAGATTATTTGTACGAAGAAGAAATAAATTGTTATGAACCACTCCATAATTCAGAAAATCAGGTATTTCGAGTGAACTTACTTGATTGAACTTGTGGTTGGCCACAAGAACGGTAGCGCACAATAAATGTCTTCACAATGTTCATAGTTTGCGTCTACCTCTCGAGCGTCGTGAACTTCGGTCACAGTTTCTGCAATCGTTTTTAATGCGTCCATCGTGTTTGGATCAACTGTCCAGAACCAATACCCGGAGTCATTTTTCACTGGATTTTGCGCCCGATCATACCAGATTCTCTCCACATCCTGAAAAATGTCAATAATTGTTAGAATTAGTTAACGTTAGATACATGCATTCATACTCGATGGTATTCTCATTGATCCCTTTACATTCCAGACACACTTCATTGTCTTTTCATTGCAAGCAACCGCAGGCTATGGGTGTAATAGATTGATAAGCCACTTTCAAGCAAAGGCAACACGCCAGGTACGAAGTCACTGTGCTTATGTGTGAATAGTGCAGAAAAGAAATTCATAAATAAGAATTGTCAATTTCTAGACATTTTTAAAGAGCAGTTATCCTGTCTCAACCAGAGCATACCTGAACCTATCGTCTACTAACGGGGTGAGACTATAACGATTTTATTACTGGGTAAACATTAATCCTTGTGCAAAATGTTGTATTAACGTGCGTTATTTCATTGTTTTGGAAAAAGCGGTCCGAATGTTGATAAGAGTGAAATTCTCGAATTTGTTACAACTAAATCCAACTTTTGCACTTACCACGAGTTGAATACGCATCGGGGTTTTCTCTTGAAACGGAATTTTCCCTACAAATCCAAAAACCAGCAATGGGTTGACTATTATCATGCTGAAACATAAACTAGCAATCAGAATTGGTTTGCTGTAAGCGGCGAGTACTGACACAAGTCCACCAAAGGCTATGATTGAGATTATTCCGGCGACAATGATTCCGAAGAAAACGTTCGGATTTGTCTCCGTTCCACCGCGTCCCAGAATCGGCACAAAAACATCAGCAAGTGTAAGAGTTAAGTAACAAGCCAAGGTGAATGGAATTAGTTCCCCAAAGATTAGGTAAATCCATAATCGTTGAATGGCCTTATTTCGAAGTGGTGAGACTGAAACAAACGGGACATTTTTAGATTCACTAAAAAGTTGCTTTTCATGATTCGGTGCCCTTGAGGGGCACAGACCAGCAAATTACCTCTAGACCCATAACGGGCAGCATATCTTCCAAGGAAGCCAAAAACCATAATGATCATGAAAACGTAAGTGATACGAGTGACGAAGGTCATGGCCAAAGTCACAACTGCAATTGTCACTTTCCCTGCCAACCAAGTCCGACCTTCTGAACCTTTATGTGCAAAGGCATAAACGATGGCTTGTGCAAGAACGGCTGGGACTCCAAAAATCACGAATGACATTGTTGGGTAAGTGTAAAATGGTTTGTTGTACCCAGTCCAATTAAATATAAGGGCTACGACATAGGCTGCTAGGATTCCTGTCCCCCAAGCCAACAATGTCGATACTGGAAGCCAAATGAGCCACAGAAGTTTCTCCAGCATTGGTTTTCCTTTTGGTAAACGTTGGATTTTAAACGTTGTGAGCACCACGTCTCCTTCTAGTACGAAAACTGGGAAAACAAGAAATAACCGTTAATACTTCTATAGGGTGGTTAATCACTTTTTACCCACTCCAGGAATATCAGGACAAATATAGTTATTACAGTGTGGTTCATAATTTCCTCGGCTCCGTGGGCTCCGTCAAAATTCTTCAATGAGGTGCAATGTGGTGCAATATGGTGTAATATGTTGTAATCTTGTAATGTTTCTAGAATCCCCAGCAAAATGTAGAAATGTCTGGCCAGTCAATTGTGTAAATGACTGACTAAATTAGAAAAATGGCTTTGCATGTACGTAGTAGTTTTTTTACCAGCCGAACCTGGAAGTTGACAGGAAACGGTGGGATATACATTTTGTAAATTATTTTGTATAAAAATCTCTCTCTCCGTGTCGCCTGAAGGAGTTAGGGCCTAGGTTTTTGAACCACCCTGCAGAACCATTACTTCGTGCATATTTTTATATTGTGCATCACCCTCTAAACAAACGAGCCCAATCGCCACAACGGCGACGAGACAATTTATAATTATCCCGACCGTTTCTGTGTAATAAATCATGAACATGCCAAAGACGTCAAAGAAAATCATTTTCCCGTCTGATTCCTCGACAGCTGTGAAGTCTAGATTCCCAAAGTCTTTTGCGAGGGCAAGCGCGTTGTCACCCATGTGCTGAATACTCCCAGCTGGAATTTCGATCAATTTGTCCCATTTAGTGTGATACACCCAACCGTTTTTAATGAACGCCATATCCAGGCCAGGGATTTTTGCGAAATCCCGGAAGATACGATAGTCCGTGTCCGAGGGAATAAGACCTTGTTGGAATGCTTCTTCCGCTATGACGAGGCCGTAAGGGTGCTTTGTCACGCCGGCGTAAGCCTTAAGAACCCAACCGTTTCCTGCAATGGAATTTTATAAATTAAAAACTGTTTGTTGAAGTAATTCTCAGAGATATTATATAAAATGATTTTTAAGAATTTTGTCAAAATTGGAACACTGCTGCGTGGACAGAGCTACCTGATTAAAAATATATAATAAAATTTTCGAAAATAAAAAATTGTCTTGGAGTTAAAATGCTCAAAACGCAAAAACTACTTTTTCAAAGAAACCGGCCATCAGGTTTGCGTACAATTTCTAAAACAATTAGGAAACATCGTACAGAGGAGTCCTAAAAAACATAATCCCCAAGAAACGATTACAGGAAGATGAAAAATAAACGAAGTGACAATTTGGAGAGATTTTTGAAATAAAACTTAAAATTGAGTAAATTTCCTTCCATCCACGTTTAGTATTTAATACAGGATTTGTGGTATTCGTCAACATCTCGCGCATCATTCACGAACACCGCAAATCCTGTATGAAATAAAACTTAAAAAAATCAAATAAATTTTGGACAAATAGTTAAACAAACTCTTAAAATTGTTAAAATGATATTTATAATTTATTACCTGGTCCAGTTTGAAACAAAATTTCCCGACCACCAGCACCAGCACCCTCCAGGTTCATAAATGTTTTGAGGTTTTTAGACCATCG
The DNA here is from genome assembly GCA_034698945.1 of Protaphorura quadriocellata. Classification (NCBI taxonomy): domain Eukaryota; kingdom Metazoa; phylum Arthropoda; class Collembola; order Poduromorpha; family Onychiuridae; genus Protaphorura; species Protaphorura quadriocellata. The sequence continues at coordinate 27,830 of JAQGCA010000154.1, read as the reverse complement.
ATGTCCAATTTCTTCACTCTCTGGGTCAAGCGAGTCTCGCCCTGCAACAAACCCATGAGCTCCTTGCAGCCCTAATTCTTCTGCCCCGTTAAACAGAAAGAGGATTGTGTTTCTGAATGGAAATGATCTGGACATAATCCTCAAAACTTCTAGCATTGTCGCGCAACTGATCATATTATCTGTCGCTCCTGGGCTTCCAGGTTTTGTATCGAAATGACAATTCAGCAAAATGGAAGAGACATTTGAACGTAGCTCCGGGTCTGCTGGCTCTAATTTGGCAATCACGTTAGAAACCTAAAAGCAAAATTGAAAAACTAAATTATCAATTATTTTGTGATTGACAGCGAAACTACTTTTCCCGTAAAAACTGTACGTTCAGAATTTATGCTTCAGCGCGGCATAAAAACGTTTCAGAAATTTCTAGCAGTGTATCGCAGTTTTATCGTTCAAATCGTGTCTCGCTTGACCTATAGTCAATTTATTTGAGATAACGAACTGGTTTTTTAATCATACTCATTTTTACATGTAAAATAATTTCGTTGTCCTTGTATCAACGGTATGAGGTCACTGACCTCAGCATATGTCGAAATGTGGCCTTCGTCATCATCCAAGAAAAATTCTCCACTGGGTTTCTGGATTTCGTGGGTAACATGTTGGGCTGGGGACGCTTCTAGACTAATCTGTTCCAAAATATCTACGAATATATCGACGGTCTGTACATCCGTTTTATAGCTACCAGACACTCTGACCCCCGGGGAGATCAGCCTGTGGAGGTCACTTCTTGCTCGTTCTTCAATAAAACTGAAAATGAATGCGTGGGTTGTAAAGCGATTGAATTATTGTGGCTAGTCTTCGCTCGGTGAGGAAGTTTTAACAAAAGTGGTATGTACATTTTGTAGCGAATTTAGAGAACCTACATACATTCAATACATTGACAAATCACCAAATATTTTCGCATATCTTGAGATTTCCGTCCAGCCTGTGGAAGGTACCAGAGTTTTTGTAAAATCTACTCCACTCCAGATCTACCCCATAAAGGAATCTCTTTGTTAGCCAGTCCAGAAGGATAAAATCTTCACTAATTAAAGTCGGAAATGGCTAGCAGGGTAGCCCTAGCTTCTTTGCTATGACGAGGGTTAAACCCGAACGGAGAAGTGATTGCTAGAAAGACTTTTTTTAACGCCCGGCTTGATCCCATAGTACGATAAGTATTTGTTCTTAGAACAAATAGAAATTTAATCTATTCTCAAAAAAAATTATTGTTTTACCGACGATTTATTTTATACTCCAAAAGATTCCACATAAAATTCTCTGCAAAATTTGTTTTTCACTCGTTTAAAATCCACCTCTGGGTATAGAAAAATAAGCGGTTATTACCTTGTCGATTCACCATTTTGATCATGTTCCCTAATTGTCTTTGGACTTGGAAGATTTCCATCCATGTACTTGACGAATAATAAGCTAATCCCGATAAACACAATTACGGAAATAAGTGAATTTACATTATCACGGGCTTTAATTTCAGCTGGACGACGTTTTCGTCGCGGGCTTTGATTCACGGCGGCTTGAGATTCGATATCATCCACGGCGGTAGAAGCTGTTTCTGTGGACGCTTCACTTGGAGCTATTGACTCACGATCTTCTTCATTCTGATCTTGACTTCGTATCGATCTTTGACGAATTTCTGTCTCTTCCATATTTACGTAATTAATTTATTGAACCGCTAAGAGTTACGGATGGTAGTGTAACGTATGAAGTGCTAAATGTGACTCAGATGCGATTGAATTATTTTCCACAGTATACACTCTAAGTTAAAAGCCAAAACTGATAAAAAGTGTGACTCTTTTTTCCTACTAGGCCTGTCAGAATCGATTGTTATTTTGTAATGTACAAGTTGTTAATTATACCGACTTATCAGTATCAGTTCACTCCGTTATACAGAATTGCCATTCGCTTACTTATCAGCTTTTAACTTATCTCGGATTTATTGCACACCCGATAGACATATTTGTTAATGTGAATTGCATGGTGCGATTCTCTTCTTGTTACTCCGGCTGGTCGAAAGATGAATGGACGTCATTTAAAAAACCTAATTGGAAAGTTTTAGATTCCAAGCACCTTTCACGTTTCTCGAATACGTTAAACCTCAAGTATCCATTTCTCTAGAAAAAAGCTTATCCAAAATTAACTTAAATTTCTTTTTCCCTTGAAATTTGGGGAATGGAAACCAACTTTCTATCCGAATGAGTATATTGAAGACCTGTCGAAAAAAGTGGACGGAGGCACATTCACCCTATGAACGTCCCCGACTTCTTTTAATATTGAGGTCAAGAATTTCAGCTCACGCTGTTGTCAACATCTGTCACAATAGTCGAGTTGAGTTATACCTTACTAATCGGATTACTGATAAAAGTCTATAAAAAACAACCAATCCACAAAATTACAAAATTTTGAACTTCACAAAGAAATTTAATCCTCTTCGCTCATTACTAGAGTCATACACATGAATTCAGCTCGACCCTTTCGCTCTTTTCAAGAGGTACTCCAATCCTATTCGAGTACACTGTATAATTATAACTGTTAATTTGTAATCGTAATCAATAATTGTAAGTTGGTTTTCAGTTTTTATGTATTTTGTGTCAGAATTAAAATTAAAATGTCTTTAATTATCCGTACATCTTTACCACACTCCTAATCATTTTAAGATTTAGTGCTTCCGAGCATATCAGACTTCCAGTTTTCTCTGGAAAACCACATAAATAGGCAAAGAATTTATTTTTATTTGAAAGAAATAATTATTGAGACTTCGGTTTCGCTCCAGTACTTTGAGTTGTAGTTTTGTAAAACGCAATACTATCTAGTGTTTAAGCAAATATTAAATTGTATTCCGTGTCCATTGGGCATCCTTTGTATGAAAGACGGTGATTGAATAAATTCGTTTATTTTGATATTAAAAAAAAAAAACATAATGAGAATGTTACACTTCTTCGATTGTTATATTATCATCCGTGTGATTGAACCTGAGATTTTTCGTGTAAATATGATATATTTATATAAATAGTGAAGATCAATGAACTACGTGTGGATGCATTCCCAAAACGGCACGTAATATAACGATTGCGACTTTTTTATGTGCTCTCGAATACACTCAAAGAAATAATCATTTCTTTCTCTTAATGGGTTGTTCTGATGCCAATTAAAACTTCATTAATGCTAAATCGCCAATGCCAATAGCTCAGATTTCACGGTCGGTCAACATGATAAATCTCCAAACGGGGCAATTAAATCATCACGCAAAGGGAAAATAAAGATAAATATTACAAAAATAAAATAAAACCATTTACAATAAACAAACATCGATCAATACCAATTACTATTAATAGAAGTGCCAACTCGGTGCGATGGGATGGGACGCCAAAAATTTGTCGGTAACTCTGTACGTACTATGTTTGGGTAATAAATGACAGGAGTATGAGATTATAACTAATCACGGTATAAATACATACTTCCAATGAATCTCACTCGTCGCAATCATTTAGTTAAATACACAAATTCGTATCAGCTGACGACCCAATATTATCATCGACAAATTTCAAACCATCATGCATCATACAATGACATTATTATTCCAGAAAATCTGAATATTCAATTCATAACTAATTTTGGGGCCATCGATTAAAATCCTAAATAAAACGTCCATAATTTGCGACATCGTAATCGTAAAGTTTTTTTGCTGAAGGATGGGGAGTGGGTAAGAATTAGAATTATTATAACCTCATTTAGATTGAAAATAAATTCAAATTCACGAAGTACATATTTCTAATTATGTGTGTCAGAAATAGCAGCCTGAATGAATCAAAACCGAACATCACGGCAGATGATGAAATGCTGAGGATAATTGAATGTCCTGTGTGTCAAGGAATTCCTTTTCCACCGATATTCATGTGCAGCACTGGACACAATATTTGTAAAAATTGTCGGCCAAAATTAAACGAATGTCCAACATGCAAAGAAGTTTTCACGGACAAGAGAAATTATACTGTGGAGGCTTTGGTACAAACTTCAAAACACATTTGTCCTCATAACTCGTCAGGATGTGACCTCGTGACGACTGGTGACCTAATGGAAGGTCACCTGAACACGTGTCAATACAAGTAAGAAGAGATATATATCAGCTAGTTTCTTCAAGAGGTTTTTCCGCAGTGGAGTCTCTCCCTTACTACTAATTTAAGGGTGTCTTCCTTAGGCCAGAACGGCAAATACCAATATTATTGAGAGTTATGTACATTATTATGTATTTAAATCTTTCAGACCTCAACCATGTCCATTCATGCCACATTTGGACTGTACGGAGAGTTCACTCCAGTTACCTGTCTACAAGGACCACTTGGTATCTAGACATATGATTGCCATGTCCTCCGGAGACACTCTTACACTGAATTATAAAGTTGATCATGAATCACTTGACAAGTCAACGAAGGTTTTTAGTAAGCCAGAGTAACAGGGTTTTAATTAAGGAGAATATGTGAAAGAGTGATTATACCTTCGGCCATGTCATTGCATGAAGTGTTAGTGTGGTTAACCCGCGCGTACCCCAATATGAATATCAATATCAATAGAATGAAACTAATTTCAATGAATCATTGATGAAAATATATTGTATTAATTATCTTAACATTTTGGGTTTAGATGCTTGTTGGAGTAATTTGCTTGACTTTGACGGAAACACCTTCTTCATTAACATGTTTCCTGATCCAGCTACTCAAATGGTTTATTGGGCAGTTTTATTACTAGGAGTCGACAAGGAAGCAGAAAAGTATGGTGCACAAATAACTTTGACCACAGACAAGGTATACTAACTGTTTTAATTGGTCAAACTTTTCAGAATCAACTGCTATAAATAAGCGGATATATTAATCCATCATGCACATGCGTTTAAGAAAGAGAAATTGGGTAGTATTGGAGATGAAATCTCAAATCACTCGAATTCTCTGAGTTGTGGGCCTATAAAAATATGCACTCTTTGGGAGTGTACCTAATAAAAACTTGTAAATATAATATCCCTTTGGTGTGGAATGAAAGGCAGAACCACTTACCATATAGTGATGAATGTTTCGCCCCAATATCGGCATGGACGATAATTAAAATTAAACCAATAATGCCAAATTGAATGCTTATTGCTTAGTCTAATTAGTGTGTTAATAATTTGTTTTCAGACTCGCCGAATCCAATTAACTTGGAGATTTCCAGTTTACTCAATCTTAAAACAACATGCGGAGACGGAAGCAAATAGTATTTTCCAACCATCCTGCAGTTTCTTGGCTTTTAGAAAATTTATTACACCGATAAACGACGATAAAAGCGATGACAAAGGCAAATTAGTCGTGTCAGCAAAATATGTCATCCATAAATTCAAATCATGAGTCCGAAAATGCTCATTTTGGCTAATCTTCTTTTCAGCAGTCAATCGGATCATAACTTTATATTTGTAGTTTAAGGAGATGTAAATGAATTGAATAATTTATTAAATTAATTTCACAGTTTGGTTGTGCAGCTGCCCGAATTTCTCTTGTGATTGGTTCTGTAGTAATGTAACTACGTTACTGTATAAATACCTTCACATTAATTAGCATTCTTGACATTTTAAAACATCGGAATTTCTAAAATCCAAAAAATATTCCAATCAAAGTTCCTCGTCCTTTTGAAAATCCAGAATTTTCTGGTAGTGGTCTTTTGGGCCACCCTGTACCACTTTCAATGGTAAAGTGCAAGCCCGAATATTGAACGCGGTCAATTTAAAAATCACTATTTTGAACACAAATTATTAACAACAAGCAACAAGAAAATAATGGAATATCGACATTCAACGATTCAATAGTTAACAAATTTTTCAATATTTGTTCGAATTTTGCCTGACTGGTGATTCTTTAAAATCGTCCGTAGCAGATTACAATTAAAAAAAAATCGCCACTCACATCTGGAGATTTGGCCAACTTCTTACTTCCGACTAGTCGACAATGGGCCAAATGTAAGAAATCAGCATTTTTCATACAGAAATATTTCCAAAATCACTGACCAAATTTCCACAGACAGGAATCGAATTAGAGCGACTGTCCTTGTGTTATTTCAGTGAGTTAGTTAGCAATTAAATAACGAACTAAACTATGCTTAACACTTCAGAACACTGGGAGGGAACTGGCTTAAGGGTACTTATATTTTTATGAAGTATTCAGTTCTAATTCTAATTCGATTTTTACAGTGATTAGTGAACTTACCTCGAATACACTAATCGATTCTAAAATGTCATTCAAATATGATGAACGTTCCGACCCTCAAGCAGACAGGTTGGTGCTGTTGGCCGTGTAAACTGGAGGATTTCCCCAACTTCTATGGATATCTTCTCTTCTGTCTATGCCTATAATGGAAAGCAGTCAAATCTCTACAAAGAATAGGCACCGATATTTTACAGTAGCATTGTGTTACTTCTACTTGCACCTCATTTCTGTGTGATTTTTTCGATTCCATGTTAGATTGGCTAAAACGAACTCGGCAAATTTTTTTTGCCGATTTCGCCCAAATTTTGACCCACGAAGTTGGCAAATTATGAAAACCGGGATGTACAAATTGGCAAAAGTGAATATTTATTTGAAATCAAAGGAAAATTGAAACGCAAGTATAACAAACCATATTAAAATCATATCAAATCATTGTTGGTCGGGCACAAGTAGAGCAAGCGTTTGAATCCATTTCTTGAAAGATGAGAAGTTCGATTTTGATTTTGGTCTGTACAATTTGCATTTTTTCCTTTACAATTAAATAATTAGTTTTTTCTCTTGTTATTTCTCTTTGTGTAGGTGTAACCACGATTAGCTAGTTTAAATGTAATTTTGCCTCTGAAAGAACCCAAATATTCAACTTTTGAATTCAATTATTTATTTGTTAGAAACCGGTCTCGAATACAAATCGGAGGCTAGTTTAGATAGTAATCCGGGTTTGTATTCGGTATTTTACGGTACACCTACTACGTTTGGTGATCGTTCCTGTCAGCTTGCTTATCTATGATTGTGAGTTGAATGCCACCATGACAGACAAGGAAGAAGAGCAAAAGAGATCGTGGATGCAAAATCTTCCATAATATCGTAATTATATTATGGTAAGATTTGGTAAGATCATTCCTTAACTATTACGGGCATAGGGGTAAGAAATCTTACCACCATGCCCGTAATAGTTAAGGGTAAGGGTAAGAATTCTTTCCTCTGGAAGATTTCCGAAGATTGTTTTCTCTGTCACTTAAGTATGGAATGTATGCAAATGAGGAAAAATGGTAAAACCAAATTTGCCAACTTGGACATCACAAAAAATTGAATTTGCCAATTTGGACCTAAAGGTTTTTTGGACCCTTAGACCTTTGACCTAAGGCAGGTCAAATGGAAAGTGAGTCTATTCTCCACGAATCTGTTTGATCATACCTCAAGGCGAATGTTAATTAAGTATTAATGAAAATATTTATTTGATTCGAAAATAGTAGTTCGAAAAGCCAGAATGGATCCAAGACGAGTATCGCAGTTGAAAATGATTTGATGCGAATAATTGAGTGTCCTGTGTGTCAAGAGATTCCTTTTCCACCAATTTTCCAGTGTGTTACTGGACATAACATCTGCAAAAGTTGTCGGCCAAAATTGAAAGAATGCCCAATGTGCAAAGAAGTCTTTACGGACAAGAGAAATTATACGGTCGAAACCTTGGTGCAAACATCAAAACACATTTGCTTGTACAACACGGCAGGATGTGACCTTGTGATGACTGGTGACCTAATGGAGGGTCATCTGGATAGCTGTCAGTACAAGTAAGTCTAACCAGACAAAATACTTAATCGGAAATCATATTTATTCATTATCCTACTTTTTTCGAAAATAATAGAGTAAACTTGAATTTTATGCCGAAAAATAAACTGCGAACTTCTCTGCCTGAGAACATAATTATCTAACAATGTTAAACGTCAAACGTGCTGTTCGCTCATAACTTTACAACTTGAACTCGACCTAGGTCTGGTGACGAATATAAAACCTTAGTCTTTCATGCATGAGTGGCTTTTTTTAAGATTTGACTCTCCACAAGTTAATATAATATCGCTTTTGAGACCACCACGCACTGTTTCCGTTCTTATTTCAAAAACTGCTTTGTAACTCCTAAAGGACAATTCCAGCGGTTTATTGGATTTGTTTCAAAATGTACCTGGAATCGCATCTGTGTCTTACTGTGTTCAGGAGATCAACTGCTACCTTTTCTTCAAGCAAAATCCAACAGGCCTTCCAAAATTAGAAAACCTGTAAAGAGTTCTTTCTTCCGCCTCGGCTCTCGAGAAATCTCGATTACTATCTTCACCCTACCGACTAGAAATAGCTAAAATCTTATTTTTTTCAATTATGTTTTTACTGTTAGACACGGTACTTACTTGTATTTGTTGAATTATTCGAATAATAATATACAAATGTTTCTCTACAGGCCTCGACCTTGTCCTTTCCTGAACTGTACGCAAACTCCATTAGAAATAAGAGGATACCGGGACCACTTCCGGAGTGTTCACAACGTGACAATGTTTACTGGAGAAACGCTGATAATGAACTATAAAGTTGAAACTGATGCTTTGAAGAACGGTTTAATCAAAGGTAATACATAGTGGTACTAGTAACAATTGATAGATATTCAATAATGTATTCCAATATTTTTTTCTATTAATTAATACGTTTCTTTTTAGCATCGTGTTGGTGTTGGCGTAATTTGTTATCTTATGATGGGAACGCATTCTTGATTGCCTTAATTCTCGACTTCCATGCTCAATTAGTTTACTGGTCAATTGTTTGCCTTGGAGTTGACAAGGACGCAGAAAAATATGAGGCAGAAGTAATATTGTCTTCGGAGAAGGTATCTATTTTTTTCTACTGTTATTGTATTTGCAGTTCCAAGGGTTGCATTGTGTATCTGCATCATCCTCGATACTCATAGTACGTTGAGATGCTGTCCGTATTAACGACACTCACTGATAAATCAACATGACGCATAGGCTTTTGACGTTTATGTTAAGTGAGCTGTTGAGTTGATTCATCTATACAAGTGTCTCCGGACGGAATCGGAACATTTCGAGAAAGTGACAGGAAGGAGAAGAGCGCTGGAACGTTCCGATTGAAATTCTGTGTTGTGAAATTCAAAATTGAACTCTGTGGTTGGATTACGTTACTAGAATTCTACGAGGAATCCGAATATACAAAATTTAGCTCAATACGACCAGACCACCCTGATAGAAGTTATGACGCCCAGTGCGTTCATAGGGTGAATGTGTCTGATCACTTTTTTTTGGACATGTCTTCGAATCCTGTCCGGACACACTGTATAATACATACTCAATCCAAATGATTCGTTATTTCGTTCATAATTGATGGATATTTGAAATTCATGTAGACGCGCCGAGGTCGATTGCGGCAGACTTGGAGATTTCCAGTTCGATCTGTTTTGAAGGGGATAAAACACGCAGATGCTGAAGCAAATGATGTTTATCAACCGTCCTGTACTTTCTCTGCTTTCCTGAAACTTACCAGACCGTCTGCTGATGATGAAAAGAAATGCCACATTACTGCAAAATACCATATCCACAAGTCTAAGCCGATTTGAATAGAAGAACACAATGATTTTACACCGATTTTACTAATTGCTCAATCCGTTTCTTGTGAATGAAGTCAGACACGGTCAGAGCGATTTATTAATTTACTGTTTTTGTACAATTTACTTACTAAAAAGAGATTTATGACTTAAATACTTGTTTCGAAATTCGGAGAATAAATATATCTCAACCTTACTGTCAAATACAGTTGTAGTTTCTGATAATAATTTTAAGTTTTCGTTGCAAGACTAGGGTCGATGAGTTGGAAAGTACTTCCACATGAGTCGCTCGTAGATTTTGTAGTCTTCTTGGAGAAATGTACAAAATATTATTTTTGACACCTAGAAATATAAAAGAATTATTGACCAATGTGATTCTCACTATATTTATATGTATGCACTTCATTTTCATTTTGTGCACATTTCTTCAATTCGATGAAAATTATACATATAGGTCTCCGCTCGCTGACAATTTATTTTTTAACCCTGGTTAGTTGATTAGTCGATTTGTTATTTATCAATCCGACATATCGCCAGGAAATAGTCTAGTGTCAAGGATGTTCTTTGCGTGGAACAATTGAATTCAAATTTCAGACATTTTCACCACATATAGGTCGAGTAAAAGATAAGTGCACATCGTCCAAACACCCTATAAATTCCCTACAAGATACTGAACTTATAAGCTTACCTTGGTGTGATTTTTTTCAAGGAATTGTCGAACCGTAATAATTGCGACATTTGCGGCTTGTTCTCTTGGAAAACCTGAAAGTCACAAAGATAATACAGGGTGTCCCAAAAGAATACAGCGGGTTTCAAAAATTCACAGTTTCGAAAATATTGACTAAAATTTCAAAAAAAAAAATTTATGGAAATTTCGAAAGGACTTGTTTTTTTTTACAATTTTGACATTTTTCGATTAGTGAAATGTATTCCCGCTATAACGGCCGTTCTAAATTCTGCCCTCCCACCGCCTAATAACGACATCTCGAGTATTTGAAACCGAATTCCACGCACTTGCTCTTCGATTTTCTTTCCATGTCTTTTCGAGATCTCCACAACTTCAAAAATAATTGTCAAAATCTCGAACAATTTTCGAAATTTTGATAATTATCTTTGAAATGTTGGAAATTATTTTTGAAAAATGAAATTTTTTTGAAATTTCTGAATTTGTTTTTTAAATTTTTTTAAATTATTTTTGAAACGTTGGATATTATTTTTAAAATTTCAAAAATTATTTTTCGAATTTTCAAAATTAATTTTGGAACATGAAAAGAGATATCGACGAGCAGATGCGTGGAATTCGGTTTCAAGCAATCGAAATGGCCCATGCTAATAACGTGATTAGGCTGTGCGAGATCAAAAATTAGAAAGGCCGTTCTAGCGAGGATACCTTTCAATAATCAAAAAGTGTAAAAATTGTAAAAAAGACAAGTCCTTTGAAATTTCCCTAATTTTTTTTTTGAAATTCTAGTCAATATTTTCGAAATTGTGAATTTTTGAAACCCGCTATATTCTTTTGGGACACCCTGTATAAAAGTGAGACTCTTTGAAGCAAGTCAAATTCGATAAAGTCCTTCATTCCAGAATATCTCTTGGGCAAAATCTTCAGAACAATTTACATTACCTCGTTCACCGGTTGAGATACATGGAAATACCTGTGGGAATGGGCAAAGTTAATTTTTGGAAATAAATACATTTTATCAAAGTTTTATTAATGAAAAATATAAATTACGTACGATAGTTCGGAGATTGTTAGACAACATTAGCTCTAAGGAATTTTCATAGCAAGATTTCAGGTCCACTACATCAGCGTCCAATGGACCAACCGTGTGTATTATGTCTAAAAATTGTCAAATTACTTTAACATTCAAAAAAATTGGTCAATTTTAATCGTAATTTAAGAAAATCTTACTTTTAGCGGATAACCCATATCCTAATGTAATTTTTGCTTCTCCAATTTTACATGGCCGAAGAGCCTCGCACTCACTCCGGAGTTGTCGACCAGCGGCTGAATGAACAGCACCGTCCACTAAAATCGAATTATTATTTAGTAAAAGTAGTTAAAAAAAAGGTTTTGTTGACTGTTCTCCTATAAGGAATAAATTGTATGTATGGTAGTACCTCCGTATTCCCCACAATATCCCCCATCCGTTGAGTTGACAATTGCGTCCACTTTCAAATTCACGATATTTCCTTGCCAAATTGCAATTTTCTCTGCCAATTTCATGTTAACTGAAAGTTACGAATAATTTATTTATTTAAACATTTCTCCGAATTCCACGCCAGAATAAATTTGTTAACTTAAATATATTTCCACGGTATTATAATTTAGGTACTGTATGCTTCTTTGCTTTTACTAACTTACATTCAGAATTCGAGTCCAAAATTATGTCACATCGGTCTCGACTTTTTATCACATTTTGCTGAGCCCAAGATGGAATATTTTCGGCCAAAACTAACGTCATGTCTAATTAGCCTGGTAATACTACGTACTCAGCTAACTAATTTTGCACATTTCAATGCTGATCCTTTAAAATAATCTATAAATAAATTAAAAGCGAATTCCAAAAATTTGAAAGTAATGTGACAGTTCTCAGTGAACTTATGCAAATCAATTATAAGCACGAGTTGACTAGTACGCGTGGGTGAAACACAATTTGCAAAACTTTTCTGGCTAATAAATTCGCAAGTGTGAACTTTATATTAATATTACTACTGATACCACGGGAGCTTCTAGGAACTTTGAACTCGTAGGTTGTCAGTATTTGACTCAACAGTTGTCATAAAATGTGTTCATGATTTCAAAGCATTGCGAATATACCATATGGCTAAATTTGCTTATTTTATTTCCCCGTCCACCAATCTATTGCTTTAATTCTATATACCACAGCCACACGTGTACGTTTCCCCTAACGCCTGCTGCCATAGGCGTCTATATAATAAGCATCTGTGTTATGTTTTTTAGCACTGAGCCCGAATGACCTAATCTTTTTCATTTGCACATTGCAAATTGCGAACTTCACTCCAACGCAACGTGTGGTTAAGAATTCGGTGTATGTAATGAGATTCTATAAGCTTGTGCATTGGACTTGTCCACTTGACTTTCCTTGTATGCACAAAACATCATCACACTAAAGAAATAAGAAATAGAAATTACGTAATATGCAGTAACTTAAAAACAAACTCCTTCTAATTTCTACGTTTCTGCAACAAAAAGCATTAAAAGATGTATGAATATTCCCCGATAGTCCGTCACCTCATTACATAGTTAGTGGTCAATTATTATTTTGTTGTGGATGCGGAGTGGAGAATTTGATTCTCTTAAGCTGATAAGGAGTACTTGCTGTGTTTGCTTTAAAGAGATTTTCTTTTCTTCACTGAAGTTTTTCTTACTACTAGTGTCCCTGGACCGAATGGAATGCTTAAGAATTTACTCTTCGAACTAATACTACGCGGCGATGAATAAGAATGTCAAAGTAGGGCTTCCCGAAACCTTACTAAAATATCACAAAATGCCAGTTTTCAGCATTACGCAGGATTAAGCCATCTGGGTCCTTTGCAAATTGCGCGAATTTAAGATGCTTCTAATTTAGACTTAGCAAATTGAAATTTTAATTCCGAATCTACCACGTCATGGCGAAGTGGTGACCTTAATTCAATTTTTTATATTTAGTAATGCAAATATAATTTGGCGCAGCGTACAGCACAGCCTAATTATGTCCGGCTATTTAAATTTCTAGAATTAATATTCCTGTCGTAAAACTCCTTGTCTATTAAATCTTGTAGACCCAATGCGTGTAGTTTTACCATATTGAGTGTACATGTGCAAACAAACAACGTAGTATGGGACACTTGGGGTATTTTTCGTTGGTTGAATATTCCTGACCGAGTTCTCGTTAGACTTTAAATTGTCTCGCGATAGCAGACAAATTTTACGATAAAATACTGGCCAAAATGGGTTAGAAAATATATTTCATGTTATGGTAAAAGTATATTGAAGTAATATTAAATTTAAATTAGTTGTTAGATCATAGGATGGTATATTAATGAAATTAATGGTTGTATAGTTTTTGTGAAAAGTAAAATATATTTTTTAAATTACTTTTTGATCGTGAGCGTGAGGCATATCAATCATTCTCTTTGAAATTTTAAATGAAAACTTCCAAGCTAGGATTTGCAGAGAGAAGACACACATTTCCATTTTATTGTATTTTATCGTTGTAGTCTTTGGAATAGCACATTCTGCTAGAAAAATATTATTGGTGTAGATATTCTAATAATTCTTTTAAATAAATTTTAAGGCACATTTAATTTGAAAATTACTCAGACTTGAAATTTCAAACTACAAATTATGTGCTACGGAAATCCTACGAAATAAATTCCGGTTCGTACAAGATTTAAGTGTACAATCTACTTTTAAGAAAAGGAATGTGAAGAATGTAGCGCTTTAATACATTCTGTTCCAAAATAGTAACTCTGAGGTGTAGAGAAATCTTGTTATAATATTTTAGCACCTACCGGCACAACTCCCTATAAAAGATGCCGTCTCCGGGATTGGATTTTTTTTACAACGACAATGATTTTGGACCACCAAGTAAGCATTTTGTGATATTTGCACTGTTGATCGCCAAACTCGGGTTTTTCAATTAAGTCATCAATCAGGTCAAATTCATTTGAAGGATAAGGATCGACCAAGGAAGCTGGATTTTTACAATCTGTTTGATTTGTTATGAATAATGTAATATTACACGATCATACTAAATTAGAATGGTTCTTTAAAAAGTGAATGGTAAATTAAACTAATTTAGTCATTAGAATAGAACAAATTTAAGGTTTACGACAAACGACTGTGCCACACCTAATTATAAACATAACGGTAGAGTAAGTAGAAATAAATATAACCGTCTATATTTATTTCTATGAACTTTCTCCTGATAGCAGTATTATCACCATCCAAAAATCTTAGAAGTTCATAGAAATGTATCGTTCCACCAAAATTGAGGTGTCCCCGATATAACCCATGGAGGTGAATTGTCAATAGTCATCTAACACACTTCAGTGCACACTGATAACTCAAGTTCCAGTTAATTTTGTGTCACTCGAGTGTTTGAACTCAATTGCCTACCATTCAGTCTTTTCATTTCAATCAATATCGTCACATATCTGTTCACCGAATTTCCACATTGATTTAATATGATAAAGATAATGAAGTGCCTTTGGCTGCCGGAAGTGAACAAGTGTGCCACAATTTTGATTACTATTCTAGTAGTTACGGCAGTAAATTTTGAGGTACGCAAATTTTTAGGTAATACCTATCTTGAAACTTGAAGTTAAAAGGTGGTTCATAACTTCCAACACCCAAACCTGATGAGGTCTATCAGAATAAAGGAAAATATAATAATGTTATGCAGTTATTGAATCATCGAAGAAACTTTCGTGTGAATTTTGAAATAGAAACATGGAAAAATGACCTTCCTCTTCCGTGTCCTTGACTAATACCATTTCACTACAAAAATTATGTGCGATAATCATTAGCTTTGTATTTTTGGTTTCCAAAACGAATTGTATATCTCACTTCTTTGACAACTTGCACGGTGGACTACGAGTACGAGCTAAATGGATATGAGCCGTCATGTTACATTTTAACTTCTTTGAAAATAATTCACCACTTTCGATCCGATAAGTATTTCAGTTGTAATGAACACAGTCTGGAATAAAGTAAAGGTGGCTTTACTTTTGTTGGCTCTTTTAATTTTCTACATTTTTGAAACAGAAAACGGGTTCGATCATAATTATGCTGAATAAATTAATTTAATAAATTATTTTGTAAAGAAAATATTAGAAATCTAGGACGATTGACCTATTTTAATCGGTTAGCAATGATAGCCTTTATCTGAATGCCCTCCTTCCTTATCTTAAACCCATAAACATGTTCGTGTATAACAATTTTTCAACCCCCAAACAAAACAAAATTTCAAACTAAAGAATTTCAGAGAAAGACTAGACTATTGTACATTTTGCAGAGAATTTATTCATTCTGAAATGCAAACAGCTTGACCCAGCTTGACCATGCAAATCGGGAGCATAGCGCGGTGCAGATAATAGTTGTGATATAACTCAATAAAAGTTTGCGTAATGTATATCTCACTTTTTGGACAACCATGACGTCCAGCGTCTATGTCAGTGGGGTTACGCATCTCTCTCAGCATAGCACAGTTGAATGAAAGCAATTTTGTACAGGTTTAACTTTGAACGTGTCAATTAAACAAGCGACCGCTTTTCGCCCAATCCTTTAATTATGACGAAAGGATTCCAAATTTACAAATTCTCGGTTCTTACATTGAGGTGATCAATACGGCAAAATCATTGGCACAATTGATAACGATTGTAAATATTATTTTAATACAGAAATCAATGTGCTATCGCACTAAAGCTGCAGAATTTTTACTCACGCGGTCATTCCCTACGCACAACTCGGTAACATTTTTTGTGAACGGATCGAATGAACTTGATCATTTAGATACAATGATTTAGAGCAACAATTATGGAAAAAAACTTTATTTGAATCAAAAGTACTTTGCGTTTCTAGTTGCATGCAACATTTGTTCGAAATACTATACCGGAGCTGCACAAAGTAATCCTTACACGAATTCACAAATTCAAATGGAACTCACATAGATCACAACTCAACGGATATTATTATATGTATTCTTAGCGCTGTTCAGGAAGTCTTAAAGAATTCTAAATGTTGCAAAATAAAATTAGATGCTTAGCGGGTTGTCTCGTTAGTTTGTTAGGATACACAATTTGTTATCACCAACTTGCTCCTCTTGTGGGTGCAAGGAATTGGTTTAAAAAATATGTTCAAAATATTAAAATACAAAATTTGTTAGTTAAGCCTATTAGGGGTTAGATCCCAGGGGTGAACTTGGTTTGGGCTACTTGACTTAATGACAGGACGAATATTCACAAATACAAACTAGTAGACACGATACAAGAAATCTCCACACAATTGAGCGTTATATCAATTAACGGAAGTACAAAGAAACCTATTCTAAATGACGGATAAGGGTGTCATACATGCCAAATTCTGGGCACGGACGACAAGGTCTACTCGTCCCAGACAGGTTCTCTGTACAGTTTTTATGAAAGTGAGAAATATTTTATTATATATTTATTAGGGCACAACTGCGGATGGAGATGGAAGATGTGTCATGCATGACCTATGTGGTGAAAATCCAGACCGACCAGGATTTCAATTGAATTGTCTGTACTCTGGCCCACCCAGAACTGTTGACGAAGAATCTTATGATCTCCTAAGAAAAAGTTGTCCAGAACTTACTTCAAAATTTGGAAACCGGCTCTGCTGTGCTGGGAAACAAATTACAGAACTCGTGGATAGTCTTGCCTTCCCCGAGGCCATAATTGGAAAATGTCCTGCGTGCTTCCATAACTTTCGTCAAGTTTTCTGTGCGATTGCTTGTAGTCCGAATCAATTCGAGTTCCTTAGCGCCAAGGAAATCGTCTCCAATGCAGAAGGTTTGTCTTTTATTCCGCATTCCACGTTAAACTTGGCTCAGGATAATTTTTAAGTGCTGTGCCCCTGATCAATGGTTTGAAGTGTTCGTCAACATAATTTATTATTTCGGATACATCATTATATAGTCCGGTTGTGTCTGATTGTGAGTAACCCAAGGCTATAATTTATTCAAAATTTTTTACAATTAGATTATGATAAAGTTTCCAGACTTCTTTTCGCTAAGACGCAGGATTTACTATTTCTGAATAAGGATGACTGAATTACGACGCCTCAGTTTCGAACCCGATTTAAAACTATTTGATTTGAACTGTTCTGTATTCTTAAGAAAAGATATGCATGTTTGAAGGTTTCAAATTATGTTAACCATTCGTTTGATTATTGACGTAATTCATTCATCGCTTTCCAAATTGAGAAATAATGCAGTTTCGGATTTCTAATATTATTTCGCATGTTTGCAAAATTCTCTTCAATATTGAAAAGTAAAGACAACGTAACGTCTCACTTAATTCTTTTATTGCTGCGTTTATAAAATATTACGTATTAATGCATAAATCGATATATGAAGGTAAAACCTTAGTTTGACCTGTGAAGACCTTTTCAAAAATAATTGACCCGTACACTGAGAGGTATAACAAATAATGTTAAGTGTGATTAAGTGTGAAAGTCAGATTAGATTACATTCGATATTAGAGCCAAAGGGTTAGAAGGCTAATTGGAAAAAAAAGATCATAAAGTTTATCAAAGCAGTTGTAAAATCTATATAAAAGCGGTAACGAAGACTACATTTTCCCCGCAGAGGTCAATCTTCGAATATCTGTCGACAGCAAGGGCAATCCGCACTCCACTACACCATCAGACTCCCCGAAATTCCAATAATATTTCATTGATTTTGATGTTCATTCACCAATTGCTTTTACAGGTCAACCAATGGTTAAAACTCTTGAAACTTACGTTGAAGATGAATACGTCGAAAATACTTACGATTCTTGTAAAGGGGTCAAAATGCCAGGCGAGGGTGACTATATGGCAATGGGGTTATTTTGTGGCCCTTGGGGCGCGGAAAACTGTACGGCTCATAGATGGTTCGACTATATGGGATCTACGGAGAACGGATTTGCACCATTTGATATCATGTACAAATTCATCAAAGGAAATGAGGCAGTAAAGGGTGTGACGCCTTTCAAGTATCCTACGCTTAGATGCACTGAGGTTCCAGTGGTATGTTCAATATTTGTTGAACTTAAGCTGTGTCCCTGGCTTTTAATCTCTTGTAATAAACTGCAAAGTTTTATAACTTGCTGTACAACTTAATTTAATTTGTTTTCTAAATTTCGAACTCTAGAATCCTCCAACTCGATGTTCCTGTGAAGATTGCAAGGATTCATGCAAGGAGCCTTGGAAAATCGTCGATAATTCGTACCAATTGTGATAGCTAAAACCAACACCCGTACAAGAGCAATGTATTTTTCGATCTGCGATCTGCGAATGTTCTTAATAAAAATAATGAATTAACACTTTAACATTCAGTTCATCGAAGGCGGTGGAATTTGCAATTATTCTCACAAGACAACTGGTATATTTAAAAGTACATGTGAATCGAAACCAAAAAAGCTGATTAATTAAAAACAAATAGCTGACAAAATCAAAAATACTGGAAGTTGTCCAAGCGCTAATTTCCTTAAATGGATTATTAACGACATTAATCAGGTTTCTCAACACAGGGACCGTGATGAAAAATGGGTTGGATATATTTATTTCAAGTATAGTCTTCATTCGGTCCAAAAATCGAAATTATTGGGAATTTCGGACTGTGCACGAAAAATCTAAATATAAGATTGGAGAGGTGGACATCATCGGTGGCCAATATAGACCGCGACAAGTCTTCAGCCAATTCACATCGAAATTCAGAGAATGAATGCCAGCGTTTTTCAGTGTAGAAAAGTCTCTCAGAAGCACATGCCGCGCATTACCTGCTGGATAGATCGACTCTCAACATAGAGAGAAAAAATGTGTACCACTGTATTACATTACAATGGACTCACAGCTCCCTTAATTACTTATCAACGTTGTCTGTGGCAATGGGCAAAACAACTAATCGAATTCGAATAAGAAATGGTTTTGAATAACCTTAGCAACGCTAACACTTAGCCAATGAATAAAGTAAACAGGTCGTAGGACTGGTGAGAATTCATCCCAGATTTCATTTGACAACTTCAATTTCCGGCGACTGGTCGTCTCTGAAGTTCTCTCCCGAGATCCTGATCTCGGATTTATTCATTGTTTCGCCATATATTTAACTTTTAGTTTTTGGTTTTAGAAGCTGCTCGACCTGACCTGAGGACCGAGATGACCTGCGACCGAGCCAAGATGACCTGACGACCGAGATGACCAGACGACCGAGATGACCTGTTCGGGATCCCGCATTTTTTGTTCGGTTTTTACATTGACTTGAAGGTTATAAGCTAACCAAAGTCTTAAACCCGTCGTATGATGTTTTGGCGGGGCCCTAAGACCCGTTGGTCGGAGGTGGCGAATAGGGAAGGCCTCGCAAGTCTTTGTATTACCGCTAAATTTATCATTTCATTTCTGAAACTCATGCTTTAACATTGAATTTTAAATTTTAATATGATTTAGATATCTGGTTCTGGACAAGCCTGCAACGTCAAGGACTCTACCAAATCTAGTAGAAGACGACCTGGGATCCCTTCATTTCCGGACCTTTGAACTGAAATCCGTTGGAATCTTCACCAATTTATTGATTTTTACAATTATTCGGTCCGTGAGTTTTAAATTGTATGCTTTATAAAACTATGTAATTCTAATTGACTTGACTTTCAAAAAATAAAACTATATTTTAAGAAAAATTCTTATCCCATCGATGTTGTATTTATTTATTGGTAGAAGTAGAATTTCTTATCTCTCTGAAAAACGAGTTAGTACGTATTTTCTATTTACAAAATACTATATAGGTATTAATAGTAGGTATTAAAGTATTTTAATTCTCCAGTTGTAGATTGGACTCCAACAAACTCGGAGACTAGACTAACTGGGCATAAACTAGTTGATTTTTCTCCTAAAATACTATGCTTGTGTACATTTAAGTTGCATTTCAATTATAAGGAAGTTTTTGAGCTACAGATTATTTGCTATAAATTGTTGTAGAAAATATATTTTATTATTAAGAATGGAGTAAGATTAAAAGCAAGTACAGCTCTTCTGAGTTAGTAAGATTCATAGTAAGAGGGAAAAAATTAACTGGAGAAGAGCAAACGGTCAAGTTCATAATTTGGAATGACCTCCGATTAAGTGTTTTACTTCGGACGGACTATTATAGGGTTAGATTTGAATTGACTCCTCGAAATTCACTTAATTGGTCATCAAATGTCATAATGTAAACTGGGATGATGACTCCTAAAAATCCCCGAATATTTTGAAATGTATGGTCCAAAATTTTGAACGCTGGAAATTGCAATTTCGAGTCCATGCCCTGCTTTTATAAGTCAATGTCTCCCTACAAAGAATTAAGTTTTAATCAACTTTCCTTTAAAGAAATACTGCATACAATCATAAACACGAAATCACATACAATGTTGACTATATAATTTATTTTATTTTTACGATCACAATTTATATAGAGGGTTTTGCGTATATTATAGGAACTGGTATATATTGCCTTGGAATATGACCGGTTGATGTTCTGAAGTAATATAAATATAGTGGTACACTAATAAATTATAAAAATTAAAATAATTAATCAAGTCCAAATGTTGATCGGTCAATATTGATTGGAATTGACCTCTCATTTGTTGGTGGCACTTCCGGTACGAGTCTTGGTGCAGAGATCACAAGAACTTTGTCAGGATTGATTTCTGAGTACATCTTTTCCAAAAGGATTCTTTCAGGTAAAACAAATCGACGGGAAAATTGTCTTGTGATAAAACCATATTCGTCCTGTTTCTCTTCGTGTTTTGCGTCGATGATAAGGCAGTTGTCTTCTACTCTGATTGAAATGTCGTCTGGAGAAAAATTTGATATGTCCAATTTTATCTATACAAATTAAGAAGTTAATTAAACTTCATGCTTTGTATCAAAATCATGACAAAAGGTGTGAATGGAGTGTTTTCATTCATTCTTATTTATTGTGATATTTGATATTTATTTACCTCATAACTATTTGGGGTTATTGATACCGATTTCACGTCACTATCATTTTTTGGTACAGCAGATGATACAGACCCATTTAGGTTTTGGAGAAAGCTGCTAATTAGATTTCCAATGTCACCAAAATTTTGATTTTGATTAAAACCAGCCTGGGTTTGGGCTGATTTGGACGAACAGGGTCTGGGCTCGGATTTTGTAGACATATTGGTCAAGTAATCAAATACTTAGGACGACCGGAAAAATAAATTTGAATTTATTTTAGTAATTGGGAGAGTCCAGTCTAGAATTTGTCTATTTTGGAAATAATTATCAAGTTTTGAATTTCTTGTGTACGTGTTTTGTCTGCTCGGAATGAACTGCATTAAACTGTGGAAGTTCAAGGGCTTTTATAGTAGAAATATGAAAACACAACTCATCGTGACTCAGCAGACGTATCGGCTTCCCCAACTCATTGGCATGGATATTCGCAATCTAACGCCGCATTGCACAGGTCGAACTTTTGCAAGTCAGTCGACGAGTCTAGAATGCAATAGAGCTATCGGCAAAGCTTCTGCGAAAATGCGTACGTCACTTATAGCCAAGCCAGGCTCACGCTTTTATTTTTTTTGCTGTGTAATGCATAGTATTTTATTCGAATCGACACGTCACATTCTCAAAATATTTTTGTGACTATTATTTTCTCTAAACTATTTTTTTATTCGTTTTGATGTAACAGAATATGTAATGAGAAAATTAACCGGTCTGTTAACACTTATTTATAATGCGTATAACGCATATTGCGTAATTATTATGATTATCGTTTGGTTTAATCGGTTTAGTCAAAGTTGATTTTCATCAAAAATTGATTGCAAAAATTATTCCAGAATTCAATTTTTGCAGTTTGCAGTTGAAATATTACAAGAACTTTCCTGGAATTATTTATTATTGAAGTTCGGGAATTATTGTGGTGCATTTTTTTTTACTTATTTCTTAACGTGAACAATTTGTCCCTGCCATACTCAGATTCACAAAGAAAAATTTTAAGATGTGTCCAGCTATGTGTCGTTTCGCACATCTGATTTCGATCAGTATTCAGCACAAGTCAGATTATAGTTTAGCTACTCAAAACATTCAAATAAAGGTTCTCTTTAACCTCTAGTAACCTAACCTTTAAACATTAAGGGTTTGACTCACATGTAAGCACCTGTATAAAATCAAGAAACGACAATATAAAATAGACGAAGTAAAACTGAATTTATATATTGATTGTAAATGAATTACGCAATTATATTAATTAACTTATAACTTTACATCTAAAATTAAAAGCGATTTATGTGGATATTAATAAGTATTCATCTTAAAATTCTCTAACACTTTAACCAACTTCAGTACTCATAAATGAGATTTCCAATTCACTAATAATTCTGGTGTCGATTTTAGTTTTGTTTATTTTATACTCCGAATTGCATAAATTCAGTTGTTCATCATTTTGCATCTATTCTTTTATTCTGTGAGAATAACTATACAAAAATTAAAAACTTTTACATACTTTGACTACTATCGATTTTTGCAAAACGCACACAAAGTTCAAGAAATATCGTTCGTTCGGGAAGAAGCGACGAATTGTAATTCTAGTACAAGTCTGGATTACTCAGTGTATGTTGCGTTGCATTCGTAACTGCAAAAAGCAAGTCATTCATACAATCCTGGATTTTGATTGCTGTGTTATGTTAACGTTAGAGGCAATGGAATACGCCAGAAAGGTCTGGAATGTTGTAGTAGTCGAATGCACGTATTTCATGATTATGTGTACGATTGCACTATGAGAAATGCGAGTCACCGTGAGCTGTAAATCTTGTCCGACTATATAAACCAGGACTTCATTTCAGTACTGTATCAGTTCACCGGAAAATAATCCAACAGAATAGTTCTCCAAAAACTAACTATTGAACGTAGCAATTCCAGAATCATCCCACGTACATTTTAATAAAGAATACGTAATTCCTGAAGCTTGCTTTCAAAATAAAACTTTTCAAAATGTTTTTCAATCAACCACGTTGTGGTGCTGGAGGATGGGCCAGCGGTGGTCAACCCAGACCTAGTTCTTCAAAATCAGCTGGGAAATTCGAGCAAGACGTTAATTTCGAAGAATTTCTTGAGGCAATTGCAACAGTGGCAGAACCATGGATATCTCAATTTGCCCAAATGAGTACACCCGGATCAACCGGATGCAGCAAGTCCGAAAAATCACATTCAGTTTCAACCACAGATAGTAAATTTGAGGTGAGAGAGAATTAATTTGATTGTTTTGAGCAACGAGATCTGCAAAGGAAAATCAAAATACGAATTTATCGTGTATCTTATTCCAAGTTTCCGGCTTTAATTTTCCAAAATATTTGACTAACCTTTAAGTTACCTTTATAGGTGAAAGTCGATGTAACCAACTTTTCTCCAAAGGAAATCAATGTGAAAGTCGTTGACAATTCCATTGTGGTGGAAGCAAAACACGAAGAAAAAGAAGACAAATTCGGTTTTATTTCTCGCCAGTTCACTCGTCGATTCATTTTACCAGAAGGAGTCGTCGTGGAGAAAATGACCTGCAAATTGGCCTCAGACAGTTCTATTATTGTCATCTCCGCACCAAGACTTGTGAAGAAACCAGAAACAAATGACAGGTCAATTCCAATTAATTTTGTCGGACAAAAAGAAGCTCCAGTGTCAAGTAAATCCGATGACGGCACAGATTCCTCTTGGGAAAAGATTGCTGATTGAAGTAATTATTCTGAAATCTCATCGTAGTAATAGTTTGGTTTAAATCGGTTACAGTTAATTCGTAAGTTCAAATTTGATTTTGCAGTTAAGACGTCATCTTAACTGTATTTAACTGTTTTAGCCGTGTTTATATGACGAGCCTGACATAATTGCGTAATTAATTTGTACTTGTTTGGTTATTTATGAGTGGAAATCTAGAAATACTTCGTTTCAGTTTTGTTCTAATTGTAATAAAAAATACTGGTTTTGTTCTGAGAAGCTACTTTATTTAATTTTTGATTTTTTTTATACTCGGAAGAATCGCAATTACTAGTCTCGGGTAATCTAATCATCCGGACTCAAAGTCAGTATACTTACAATTATAATTGCAGACGTAAGAACACGATAATAAAGATTCCAATCTAAATCCAATCCATACCGCGGTCATGGTTTAGAACGTTAGAACCTTATAAATTTCTACAGAGGAATCTCCTCTTCCCAGTCAATTCGGTACCGAAATATTAGGAAATGTTGAAAGATTTCCTGTGATAGTCAATTTTTCGTGTTATCTCAAATTGGTTCCGCCCTGACGGAATGTTGAATGAAGAATGCGACGAACAACTAATTGAGAACTAATCGCGATAGTCGATTTGACCTCAAGGAATTGCTGTACGCCGAATTCACTTCACCCAGTTAATTCGGCGTTCTTCGTTCTATAATGGCCCGATATATGGTGATAGTGATACCATGATTGATATACAAAAAATTGTAAAATATAGTGGCAATCTCTATGCTTTGCTATGCTGAGTTCAATCCTTCAGACAGACGTAGTCCCTCAGGCACTTGCTTTGGAGAGGTTTTCTCCACTTGGGTATACGAACACTACTAAAGTGCATCCACTAGGCATACTGGAAAGTAACTCATAATTTTCCGAATGTTGGAAAAAGATTCTGCACAATTCTGCGTAAAAGCAATTAACTAACTAATCTAAAAGGGAATTATAATGATACGATCGTACCTGCCAGTGGAATACCAATTATAAGTGGTTGCATTTTATTTATAACTTTCTGTGTGATTCAGAGTAAATATTTATTGTCCAATCAATATTTTCATGTATAAGAAAATGTCATCATTTATTGAACGAAAATCACTGTCATTACATTAATGTTAGTTTCGACTCAGTATACGTTAAGAAATATTCCAAAACTTTAGTTAATTTTATATATATCAAAATGTAAATATTATATTAAGTGTTTCTGAAGAATTTGAATTTGAGAAGATCCCTTTCAGTGCGATGATGGTAACGTAATCTGTATAAATATATAATATCCTATATTCTAACGGTCTATTTTGACCACATACGTAATAAATGATTTTTTGTGACTCGCGTGAAGAATTGTAAAGTTGAACCCTTCCGTGGCTTCGCAGAATTCTTGAATCACTCCAACAGTAGAAACTGATAATGCAATATCCTTCTCAACCCTAATTTCCGTGAGTCTTTTTAGTCCTTCGAAAAGTGTTTTTAACACTGGAACAGTGATGAAAGAGCGATAAGTGACGAGTGTGATTTTTTCAATTCCTTTCATCCGTCCCACAATCCAAGAATCAAAGTTGGGCGGAAGATTATGAAAAAATGCTTTCAGTCGAAATGAAGTTAACTCCGGAAAGCTGACATCGGCAGCCATATTGGTCAACCCATTATCTGTCACCATAATATCAATAGAGAGTGTCTGTAATTTTTGGCAATTCTTCAGCCAATTCATGTCGAAGGATGGGAGACGAATGGCGACATTCACCAGAGTCATTCTGTTCCGGTGAAAAACTTTCTCAATGAGATCAGCGAGTTCCGGAGTTACATTTCGCAAGTATGTGTATTCCATCGATAATGAAATCAGACAGTCTGATGAACTAGAAATGGATGCTAGCGCTAAAATATACCAAAGTAATGTATTCAGTCAAGTGTCAATTCCCGACAACCTCAAGAATTCAAAATTTGGGGGATGAAAATTTGAAAATTTTGAAAATCGGCTTAATTTGTACGAGAAGGAAATAAACTTACGTAGTGTACTAATGGTGTTCCGACCCTGTGTTCGAACAGTATAACTTTCAAGCCTCAAATTGGAACGAATTAACTCCACAATTTTGCCGTAAATCGTGCAACCAAGACGCTCTTCCAGAATTGCTCCGGTTTGCAGAATCCAAATTAACTCCTTCAGTGTTTCGGAATGTTGTGCAATAAATCGATAAAGATTGAGGCAAAATTCCCGAATGAGTAAGCCTCGATCACCAAGGCTAGAAGAATTTGTTAAATTGACTTGTAGTTTCCTGAGATGTGGAATTTTTACGGATTGTAAAAACCCCGTTAACGTCACAAGTTGTTTCCTTGAGCGTTTCATCTCATCAGTCCTCATCACAATCTAATCGAGATATAGAAGTTATACAGTGAAACAGTTTTGGTCGAACAAGTTTAAACTATATTGAATTACCGTGAGCTCTAATTGAACCAAATTCTCCCACTTGACCTGTGTAAGAACTTGCGAGATTTGACCTACGTCAATATTTTCCAATGCATATTCTTGAATTTCGAGAGTCTCTGTAAACTCGCAGCCATACTTCAAAAAATTTAGCACAACGGGTCCAGAGTTATTATTTTGGAGGACAGAATTTCCGATCCTTGGGAATCTGTTCCTGGAGAAAGTCATTGATGGAAATTCCTTTGTTACATTTCCCAATCGAACGACTTCAATATCCCGACATGAGTTCAGAAGAAAGTCAACCAAATTATTGTCATTGATGTGAGCGCAAAATTTATAATTTCTTCGTGTATCCAGTATACCCCTCCAATAATTACAAACCAAACGGGAGCTCAGTTTGTCCTGAAATGGTAGCAGATCCAATATGCGCGTGAGTACCTACGGATTTAAAGTACATTTTAATTATCGACAAATACAAAACAAAATATTAGAATTGTTTTAATTTGCTTTCTGTTTACCTCCACTGGTATGCTTTCAACAGGCGATTCTTCCTTACCAGACATTTCGGTACGAATTCTGGAGGTTTTATGGCCGACAAAATATTCCCCAAATATTTCGGCCATGGAGAACCTTTCCTTGATGGAGAAAGGAGTCTTGTGTTGTTTGACGTTTTGTTTACTTTGCTTACAGAACTAACGCTTCCAGGGCATTGGATTTGGAATAGCCCTGTCGACGTATCAAAATATCAACAAAAAACATTTTCTGAAGGGGTTTTGCCTTGTCTTTGAGTCTTATTTTTAAACTAGACAGTCCAAATGAAGTTCCTACTCTGATCTTGTAATGTTTCCAGATTTCAAGAGCAGTCACATTCGTCCCGTCTCATAGATGAAATTCATAGATACACGTACATTATTTTACAAGCCCGAATTGAATTTCGTATTAAGGACTAAAGATTTTGAAATAAATACAACGAACAAATACAACGAACAAAACATGTACAGTAGAGCCATTTGAGGCTATTCAGATTTATCGAGAAATGCTTTATTGTCGTAATTTTTACTTATTTGTTGTATTAGAATTGAGAATCTTCCGGCTTAACGACTTATTTCAATCATGTACGAACATATGTTGGGGTCGCTAGTGTCAATGTTAATAAAGCTGAGTCCGTCTGTCTCCTCACAGAATTCTCTCACGGTAAAAATTATTTCTGTGAGTACGTATGCTTTTAAGTACATCCCTGTAGCTTTTTGTACCAAGAGCGATCCCCA